>CAKAJE020002034.1:455151-576571 GCA_916610135.2 Macropis europaea
ATGAAATGACGAGTGAAATGCACTATTAAACTTCTAGGGAAAGGCAAACAGAGACCTGATTAGATCATTTTATATTAGGGTTAATTTAAGAATTCAGCGAAATTCTATCACATTTGTTCAATTTACGTCGCTCCTATTTCAGATAGCGCATTGGGCTAAGTGGCTTCTCAAAGCGCATGAAATGGCGAGTAAATTGCACTATTAAACTTCTAGGGTAGGGCAAACAGAGACCCGATTACATCATTATATATTTTGTTTAATATAAGAATTCAGCGAAATTCTATCACATTTGTTCAATTTACGCCGCTCCTATTTCAGATAGCGTATTGGGGTAAGCGGCATCTCAAAGCGCAAGAAATGGCGCGTAAAATGCACTATTAAACTTCTAGGGTGGGGCAAACAGAGACCCGATTAGATCATTTTAAATTACGGTTAATATAAGAATACGGCGTAATTCTATCACATTTGTTCAATTTACGTCGCTCCTATTTCAGATAGCGTATCGGTCTAAGCGGCATCTCAAAGCTCATGAAATGCCGAGTAAAATGCACTATTAAACTTCTAGGTTAGGGCGAACAGAGAGCCGATTAGATCATTTTACTTTATGGATAATATAAGAGTTCAGCGAAATTCTATCACATTTGTTCAATTTACGCCGCTCCTATTTCAGATAGCGTATTGGGCTAAGCGACATCTCAAACCGCATGAAATGGCGAGTAAATTGCACTATTAAACTTCTTGGGAACGGCAAACAGAGACCCGATTAGATCATTTTATATTACGGATAATTTAAGAATTCAGCGAAATTCTATCACATTTGTTCAATTTACGTCGCTCCTATATCAGATAGCGTATTGGGCTAAGCGGCATCTCAAAGCGCATGAAATGGTGAGTAAAATGCACTATTAAACTTCTAGGGTAGGGCAACCAGAGTCCCGATTAGGTCATTTTATATTATGGTTAAATTAAGAATTCAGCGAAATTCTATCACATTCCTTCGACTTACGTCGCTTCTATTTCAGATAGCGTGTTGGTCTAAGCGGCACCTCAAAGCGCATGAAATGGCGAGTAAAATGCACTATCAAACTTCTAGGGTAGGGCAAACAGAGACCCGATTAGATCATTTTATATTATGGTTAATTTAAGAATTCAGCGAAATTCTATCACATTTGTTCAATTTACGTTGCTCCTATTTCAGATAGCGTATTGGGCTAACAGGCATCTCAAAGCGCATGAAATGGCGAGTAAAATGCACTATCGAACTTCTAGGGTATGGCAAACAGAGACCCGATGAGATCATTTTATATTACGGTTAATATAAGAATGCAGCGTAATTCTATCATATTTGTTCAATTTACGTCGGTCCCATTTCAGATAGCGTATTGGGCGAAGCGGCATCTCAAAGCGCATGAAATGGCGAGTAAAATGCACTATTAAACTTCTAGGGTAAGGCAAACAGAGACCAGATTAGATCATTTTAAATTACGGTTAACATAAGAGTTCGTCGTAATTCTATCACATTTGTTCAATTTACGTCGCTCCTATTTCAGATAGCGTATTCGGCTAAGCGGCATCTCAAAGCGCATGAAATGTCGAGTGAAATGCACTATTAAACTTCTAGGGAAAGGCAAACAGAGACCTGATTAGATCATTTCATATTAGGGCTAATTTAAGAATTCAGCGAAATTCTATCACATTTGTTCAATTTACGTCGCTCGTATTTCAGATAGCGTATTGGGCTAAGTGGCTTCTCAAAGCGCATGAAATGGCGAGTAAGTTGCACTATTAAACTTCTAGGGTAAGGCAAACAGAGACCAGATTACATCATTATATATTTTGTTTAATATAAGAATTCAGCGAAATTCTATCACATTTGTTCAATTTACGCCGCTCCTATTTCAGATAGCGTATTGGGGTAAGCGGCATCTCAAAGCGCAAGAAATGGCGAGTGAAATGCACTATTAAACTTCTAGGGAAAGGCAAAGAGAGACCTGATTAGATCATTTCATATTAGGGTTAATTTAAGAATTCAGCGAAATTCTATCACATTTGTTCAATTTACGTCGCTCCTATTTCAGATAGCGTATTGGGCTAAGTGGCTTCTCAAAGCGCATGAAATGGCGAGTAAATTGCACTATTAAACTTCTACGGTAGGGCAAACAGAGACCCGATTACATCATTATATATTTTGTTTAATATAAGAATTCAGCGAAATTCTATCACATTTGTTCAATTTACGCCGCTCCTATTTCAGATAGCGTATTGGGGTAAGCGGCATCTCAAAGCGCAAGAAATGGCGAGTAAAATGCACTATTAAACTTCTAGGGTAGGGCAAACAGAGACCCGATTAGATCATTTTAAATTACGGTTAATATAAGAATACGGCCTAATTCTATCACATTTGTTCAATTTACGTCGCTCCTATTTCAGATAGCGTATCGGTCTAAGCGGCATCTCAAAGCGCATGAAATGCCGACTAAAATGCACTATTAAACTTCTAGGGTAGGGCGAACAGAGAGCCGATTAGATCATTTTACTTTATGGATAATATAAGAGTTCAGCGAAATTCTATCACATTTGTTCAATTTACGCCGCTCCTATTTCAGATAGCGTATTGGGCTAAGCGGCATCTCAAAGCGCATGTAATGACGAGTAAATTGCACTATTAAACTTCTAGGTTAGGGCGAACAGAGACGCGATTAGATCATTTTACATTATGGTTAATATAAGAATTCAGCGAAATTCTATCACATTTGTTCAATTTACGTCGCTCCTATTTCAGATAGCGTATTGGGCGAAGCGGCATCTTAAAGCGCGTGGAATGGCGAGTAAAATGCACTATTAAACTTCTCTGATAGGGCAATCAGAGACGCGATTAGATCATTTTATATTTCTGTTAATATAAGAATTCAGCGAAATTCTATCACATTCCTTCAATTTACGTCGCTCCTATTTCAGATGGCATACTGGGCTACGCGGCATCTTAACGCGCGTGGTATGGCGAGTAAAATGCACTATTAAACTTCTAGGGTAGGGCGAACAGAGACCCGATTAGATCATTTTATATTTTGGTTAATATAAGAATTCAGCGAAATTCTATCACGTTTGTTCAAATAACGTCTCTCCTATTTCAGATAACGTACTGGGCTAGGCGGCATCTCAAAGCGCATTCAATGACGAGTGGAATGCACTATTAAACTTCTAGGTTAGGGCGAACTGAGACCTGATTAGATCATTTTACATTATGGTTAATATAAGAATTCAGCGAAATTCTATCACATTTGTTCAATTTACGTTGCTCCTATTTCAGATAGCGTACTGGGCTAGACGGCATCTTAAAGCGCGTGAAATGGCGAGTAAAATGCACTATCACACTTCTAGGGTAGGGCGAACAGAGACCCGATTAGATCATTTTCATTATGGATAATATAAGAATTCAGCGAAATTCTATCACATTTGTTCAAGTTACGCCGCTCCTATTTCAGATAGCGTATTGGGCTAAGCGGCATCTCAAAGCGCATGTAATGACGAGTAAATTGCACTATTGAACTTCTATGGTATGGCAATCAGAGACCCGATTAGATCATTTTATATTTTGTTTAATATAAGAATTCAGCGAAATTCTATCACATTTGTTCTATTTACGTCGCTCCTATTTCAGATAGCGTACTGGGCTAGGCGGCATCTCAAAGCGCGTGAAATGACGAGTGAAATGCACTATTAAACTTCTAGGGTAGGGCGAACAGAGACCCGATTAGATCATTTTACGTTATGGTTAATATAAGAATTCAGCGAAATTCTATCACATTTGTTCAATTTACGTCGCTCCTATTTCAGATAAAGTATTGGTCTATGCGGCATCTCAAAGCGCATGAAATGACGAGTAAAATGCACTTTCACACTTCTCAGGTAAGGCAAACAGAGACCCGATTAGATCATTTTATGTTACGGTTAATATAAGAATTCAGCGTAATTCTATCACATTTGTTCAATCTACGTCGCTCCTATTTCAGATAGCGTATATGGCTAAGCGGCATCTCAAAGCGCATGAAATGGCTAGTAAAATGCACTATTAAACTTCTAGGGTAAGACAAACAGAGACCAGATCAGATCATTTTATATTACGATTAATATAAGAATTCAGCGTAATTCTATCACATTTGTTCAATTTCCGTAGCTCCTATTTCAGATAGCGTATTGGGCTAGGCGGCATCTTAAAGCGCGTGGAATGGCGAGTAAAATGCACTATTACACTTCTAGGGTAGGGCGAACAGAGACCCGATTAGATCATTTTCATTATGGTTAATATAAGAATTCAGCGAAATTCTATCACATTTGTTCAATTTACGCCGCTCCTATTTCAGATAGCGTATTCGGCTAGGCGGCATCTCAAAGCGCATGAAATGGCGAGTAAATTGCACTACCAAACTTCTAGGGTAAGGCACACAGAGCCCCGATTAGATCATTTTACATTACGGTTAATATAAGAGTTCAGCGTAATTCTATCACATTTGTTCAATTTACGTCGCTCCTATTTCAGATAGCGTATTGGGCTCAGCGGCATCTCAAAGCGCATGAAATGGCGAGTAAAATGCACTATTAAACTTCTATGATAGGGCCACCAGAGACCGAATAGATCATATTATATTATGGCTAATATAAGATTTCTGCGTAACTCTGTCACATTTGTTCAATTTACGTAGCTCCAATTTCAGATTGCGGATTGGGCTAGGCGGCATCTTAAAGGATATGAAATGTCGAGTAAAATGCACAATTAAACTTCTAGGGTAGGGCAAACAGAGACCCGATTAGATCATTTTATATTATGGTTAATATAAGAATTCTGCGTAATTCTATAACAATTGTTCAATTTACGACGCTCCTATTTCAGATAGTATATTGGGCAAGGCGGCACCTTAAAGCGCGTGGAGTGGCGAGTAAAATGCAATACCAACCGTCTATGATAGGGCAATCAGAGACCCAAATAGATCATATCATATTATGGTTAATATAAGAATTCTGCGTAATTCTATCAGGTTTGTTCAATTTACGTCGCTCCTACTTCAGATAGCGTATTGCGCTAGGAGGCACCTTAAAGCGCATGAAATGGTGAGTAAAATGCACTACTAAACTTCTATGATAGGGCAATCAGAGACCCGAATAGATCATATTATATTATGGCTAATATAAGAATTCTGCGTAACTCTGTCACATTTGTTCAATTTACGTAGCTCCTACTTCAGATAGCGTATTGGGCTAAGCGGCTTCTCAAAGCGCATGAAATGGCGAGTAAATTGCATTATTAAACTTCTAGGGTAGGGCGAACAGAGAGCCGATTAGATCATTTTACATTATGGTTAATATAAGAATTCAGCGAAATTCTATCACATTTGTTCAATTTACGTCGCTCCTATTTCAGATAGCGTACTGGGATAAGCGGCATCTCAAAGCGCATGAAAAGGCGAGTTAAATGCACCATTAAACTTCGAGGGTAAGGCAAACAGAGATCCGATCAGACCATTTTAAATTACGGTTAATAGAAGAATTCAGCGAAATTCTATCACATTTGTTCTATTTACGACGCTCCTATTTCAGATAGCGTATTGGGCTAAGCAGCATCTCAAAGCGCATGAAATGGCGAGTAAAATGCACTATTAAACTTCAAGGGTAAGGCAATCAGAGACTCGATTAGATCATTTTATATTTTGGTTAATATAAGAATTCAGCGAAATTCTATCACATTTGTTCAATTTACGTCGCTCCGATTTCAGATAGCGTATTGGTCTTAGCGGCATCTCAAAGCGCATGAAATGGCGAGTAAAATGCACTATTAAACTTCTGGGGTTGGGCGAACAGAGAGCCGATTAGATAATTTTACATTATGGATAATATAAGAGTTCAGCGAAATTCTATCACATTTGTTCAATTTACGCCGCTCCTATTTCAGATAGCGTATTGGGCTAAGCGGCATCTCAAACCGCATGAAATGGCGAGTAAATTGCACTATTAAACTTCTAGGGTAAGGCAAACAGAGACCAGATTAGATCATTTTATATTACGGTTAACATAAGAATTCAGCGTAATTCAATCACATTTGTTCAATTGACGTCGCTCCTATTTCAGATCGCCTACTGGGCTGGGCGGCATCCTAAAGCGTGTGGAATGTCGATTGAAATGCAGTATTAAACTTCTAGGGTGGGGCGAACAGAGACCCGATTATATCATTTTAAATTATGGTTATTATAAGAATTCAGCGAAATTCTATCACATTTGTTCAATTTACGTCGCTCCTATTTCAGATAGCGTATTGGGCTAAGCGGCATCTCAAAGCGCATGGAATGGCGAGTGAAATGCACTATTAAACCTCTAGGGTACGGCAAACAGAGACCCGATTAGATCATTTTATATTACGGTTAATTTAAGAATTCAGCGAAATTCTATCACATTTGTTCAATTTACGTCGCTCCTATTTCAGATAGCGTATTGGGCTAAGCGGCATCTCAAAGCGCATGAAATGGCGAGTAAAATTCACTATTAAACTTCTAGGGTAGGGCAAACAGAGGCCCGATTACATCATTTTATATTTTGTTTAATATAAGAATTCAGCGAAATTCTATCACATTTGCTCAATTTACGTCGCTCCTATTTCAGATAGCGTATTGGTCTAAGCGGCATCTCGAAGCGCATGATATGGCGAGTAAAATGCACTATTAAACTTCTAGGGTTGGGCGAACAGAGAGCCGATTAGATCATTTTACATTATGGACAATATAAGAGTTCAGCGAAATTCTATCACATTTGTTCAATTTACGCCGCTCCTATTTCAGATAGCGTATTGGGCTAAGCGGCATCTCAAACCGCATGAAATGGCGAGTAAATTGCACTATTAAACTTCTAGGGTACGGCAAACAGAGACACGATTAGATCATTTTATATTACGTGTAATTTAAGAATTCAGCGAAATTCTATCACATTTGTTCAATTTACGTTGCCCCTATTTCAGATAGCGTATTTGGCTAAGCGGCATCTCAAAGCGCATGAAATGGCGAGTAAAATGCACTGTTAAACTTCTAGGGTAAGGCAAACAGAGACCAGATTAGATCATTTTATATTACGGTTAACATAAGAATTCAGCGTAATTCAATCACATTTGTTCAATTGACGTTGCTCCTATTTCAGATCGCCTACTGGGCTGGGCGGCATCCTAAAGCGTGTGGAATGTCGAGTGAAATGCAGTATTAAGCTTCTAGGGTAGGGCAAACAGAGACCCGATTAGATCATTTTACATTATGGACAATATAAGAGTTCAGCGAAATTCTATCACATTTGTTCAATTTACGCCGCTCCTATTTCAGATAGCGTATTGGGCTAAGCGGCATCTCAAACCGCATGAAATGGCGAGTAAATTGCACTATTAAACTTCTAGGGTACGGCAAACAGAGACCCGAATAGATCATTTTATATTACGGTTAATTTAAGAATTCAGCGAAATTCTATCACATTTGTTCAATTTACGTCGCCCCTATTTCAGATAGCGTATTTGGCTAAGCGGCATCTCAAAGCGCATGAAATGGCGAGTAAAATGCACTATTAAACTTCTAGGGTAAGGCAAACAGAGACCAGATTAGATCATTTTATATTACGGTTAACATAAGAATTCAGCGTAATTCAATCACATTTGTTCAATTTACGTCGGTCCTATTTCAGATAGCGTATTTGGCTAAGCGGCATCTCTAAGCGCATGAAATAACGAGTGAAATGCACTATTAAACTTCTAGGGTAAGGCAAACAGAGACCTGATTAGATCATTTTATATTATTGTTAATTTAAGAATGCACCGTAATTCTATCATATTTGTTCAATTTACATCGCTCCCATTTCAGATAGGGTATTGGGCCAAGCGGCATCTCAAAGCGCATGAAATGGCGAGTAAAATGCACTATTAAACTTCAACGGTAGGGCAAACGGAGACCCGATTAGATCATTTTATATTATGGTTAATTCAAGAATTCAGCGAAATTCTATCACATTTGTTCAATTTACGTCGCTCCTATTTCAGATAGCGTGTTGGGCTAAGCGGCATCTCAAAGCGCATGAAATGGTGAGTAAAATGCACTATCAAACTTCTAGGGTAAGGCAAACAGTGACCCGATGATATCGTTTCATATTACGGTTAATATAAGAATTCAGCGTAGATCTATCACATTTGTTCAATTTACGTCGCTCCTATTTCAGATAGCGTATTGGGCTAAGCGGCATCTCAAAGCGCATGAAATCGCGAGTAAAATGCACTATTAAGCTTCTAGGGTAGGGCAACCAGAGTCGCGATTAGATCATTTTATATTATGGTTAATTTAAGAATTCAGCGAAATTCTATCACATTCGTTCAATTTACGTCGCTCCTATTTCAGATAGCGTATTGGGCTAAGCGGCATCCCAAAGCGCATGATATGGCGAGTGAAATGCACTATTAAACTTCTGGGGTAAGGCAAACAGAGACCAGATTAGATCATTTTATATTACGGTTAACATAAGAATTCAGCGTAATTCAATCACATTTGTTCAATTGACGTCGCTCCTATTTCAGATCGCCTACTGGGCTGGGCGGCATCCTAAAGCGTGTGGAATGTCGAGTGAAATGCAGTATTAAACTTCTAGGGTGGGGCGAACAGAGACCCGATTATATCATTTTACATTATGGTTAATGTAAGAATTCAGTGAAATCCTATCACATTTGTTCAATTTACGTCGCTCCTATTTCATATAGCGTAATGGGCTAAGCGGCATCTCAAAGCGCATGAAGTGGCGAGTAAATTGCACTATTAGACTTCTAGGGTACGGCAAACAGAGACCCGATTATATCATTTTATATTACGGTTAATTTAAGAATTCCGCGAAATTCTATCACATTTGTTCAATTTACGTCGCTCCTAGTTCAGATAGCGTCTTGGGCTAAGCGGCATCTCAAAGCGCATGAAATGGCGAGTAAAATGCACTATCGAACTTCTAGGGTAAGGCAAACAGAGACCCGATGAGATCATTTTATATTACGGTTAATATAAGAATGCAGCGTAATTCTATCATATTTGTTCAATTTACGTCGCTTCCATTTCAGATAGCGTATTGGGCTAAGCGGCATCTCAAAGCGCATGAAATGGCGAGTAAAATGCACTATTAAACTTCTGGGGTAAGGCAAACAGAGACCAGATTAGATCATTTTATATTACCGTTAACATAAGAATTCAGCGAAATTCTATCACATTTGTTCAATTTACGCCGCTCCTATTTCAGATAGCGTATTGGTCTAAGCGGCATCTCAAAGCGCATGAAATGGCGAGTAAATTGCACTATTAAACTTCTAGGGTAGGGCAAACAGAGACCCAATTAGATCATTTTATATTATGGTTAATTTAAGAATTCAGCGATATTCTATCACATTTGTTCAATTTACGTCGCTCCCATTTCAGATAGCGTATTGGGCTAAGCGGCATCGCAAAGCTCATGGAATGGCGAGTAAAATGCACTATTAACCTTCTAGGGTAAGGCAAACAGAGACCAGATTAGATCATTTTATATTATGGTTAATTTAAGAATTCAGCGAAATTCTATCACATTTGTTCAATTTACGTCGCTCCTATTTCAGATAGCGTCTTGGGCTAAGCGGCATCTCAAAGCGCATGAAATGGCGAATAGAATGCACTATTCAACTTCTAGGGTAGGACGAACAGAGAGCAGATTAGATCATTTTACATTATGGATAATATAAGAGTTCAGCGAAATTCTATCACATTTGTTCAATTTAAGCCGCTCCTCTTTCAGATAGCGTATTGGGCTAAGCGGCATCTCCAACCGCATGAAATGGCGAGTAAATTGCACTATTAAACTTCTAGGGTAGGGCAAACAGAGACCCGATTAGTTCATTTTATATTTTGATTAATTTAAGAATTCAGCGAAATTCTATCACATTTGTTCAATTTACGTCGCTCCTATTTCAGATCGCCTACTGGTTTGGGCGGCATCCTAAAGCGTGTGGAATGTCGAGTGAAATGCAGTATTAAACTTCTAGGGTGGGGCGAACAGAGACCCGATTATATAATTTTACATTATGGTTAATATAAGAATTCAGCGAAATTCTATCACATTTGTTCAATTTACGTCGCTCCTATTTCATATAGCGTAATGGGCTAAGCGGCATCTCAAAGCGCATGAAGTGGCGAGTAAATTGCACTATTAAACTTCTAGGGTAGGGCAAACAGAGACCCGATTAGATCATTTTATATTTTGATTAATTTAAGAATTCAGCGAAATTCTATCACATTTGTTCAATTTACGTCTCTCCTATTTCAGATAGCGTCTTGGGCTAAGCGGCATCTCAAAGCGCATGAAGTGGCGAGTAAATTGCACTATTAAACTTCTAGGGTAGGGCAAACAGAGACCCGATTAGATCATTTTATATTTTGATTAATTTAAGAATTCAGCGAAATTCTATCACATTTGTTCAATTTACGTCGCTCCTATTTCAGATAGCGTATTGGGCTAAGCGTCTTCTCGAAGCGCATGAAATGGCGAGTAAATTGCACTATTAATCTTCTAGGGTAGGGCAAACAGAGACCCGATTACATCATTTTATATTTTGTTTAATATAAGAATTCAGCGAAATTCTATCACATTTGTTCAACTTACGCCGCTCCTATTTCAGATAGCGTATTGGGCTAAGCGGCATCTCAAAGCGCATGAAATGGCGAGTAAATTGCACTATTAAACTTCTAGGGTAGGGCAAACAGAGACCCGATTAGATCATTTTATATTACGGTTAATATAAGAATGCAGCGTAATTCTATCACATTGCTACAATTTACGTCGCTCCTATTTTAGATACCGTATTGGGTTCAGCGGCTTCTCAAAGCGCATGAAATGGCGAGTAAATTGCACTATTAAACTTCTAGGGTAGGGCAAACAGAGACCCGATTAGATCATTTTATATTATGGTTAATTTAAGAATTCAGCGAAATTCTATCACATTTATTCAATTTACGTCGCTCCTATTTCAGATGGCGTATTGGGCTAAGCGGCATCTCCAACCGCATGAAATGGCGAGTAAATTGCACTATTAAACTTCTAGGGTACGGCAAACAGAGACCCGATTATATCATTTTATATTACGGTTAATTTAAGAATTCCGCGAAATTCTATCACATTTGTTCAATTTACGTCGCTCCTAGTTCAGATAGCGTCTTGGGCTAAGCGGCATCTCAAAGCGCATGAAATGGCGAGTAAAATGCACTATCGAACTTCTAGGGTAAGGCAAACAGAGACCCGATGAGATCATTTTATATTACGGTTAATATAAGAATGCAGCGAGATTCTATAACATTCGTTCAATTTACGTCGCTCCTATTTCAGATAGCGTATTGGGCTAAGCGGCATCTCAAAGCGCGTGAAATGGCGAGTAAATTGCACTATTAAACTTCTAGGGTAGGGCAAACAGAGACCCGATTAGATCATTTTATATTTTGATTAATTTAAGAATTCGGCGAAATTCTATCACATTTGTTCAATTTACGTCGCTCCTATTTCAGATAGCGTATTGGGCTAAGCGTCTTCTCGAAGCGCATGAAATGGCGAGTAAATTGCACTATTAATCTTCTAGGATAGGGCAAACAGAGACCCGATTACATCATTTTATATTTTGTTTAATATAAGAATTCAGCGAAATTCTATCACATTTGTTCAATTTACGCCGCTCCTATTTCAGATAGCGTATTGGGCTAAGCGGCATCTCAAAGCGCATGAAATGGCGAGTAAATTGCACTATTAACCTTCTAGGGTAAGGCAAACAGAGACCAGATTAGGTCATTTTATATTACGGTTAACATAAGGATTCAGCGTAATTCTATCACATTTGTTCAATTGACGTCGCTCCTATTTCAGATAGCCTACAGGGCTAGGCGGCATGCTAAAGCGCGTGGAATGTCAAGGGAAATGCAACATTAAACTTCTAGGGTGGGGCGAACAGAGACCCGATTAGATCATTTTATATTACGGTTAATTTAAGAATTCCGCGAAATTCTATCACATTTGTTCAATTTACGTCGCTCCTATTTCAGATAGCGTATTGGGCCGAGCGGCATCTCAAAGCGCCTGAAATGGCGAGTAAAATGCACTATTAAACTTCTAGGGCAGGGCAACCAGAGACCCGATTAGATCATTTCATATTATGGTTAATTTAAGAATTCAGCGAAATTCTATCACAGTCGTTCAACTTACGTCGCTTCTATTTCAGATAGCGTATTGGTCTAAGCGGCATCTCAAAGCGCATGAAATGGCGAGTAACATGCACTATCAAACTTCTAGGGTAAGGCAAACAGAGACCAGATTAGATCATTTTATGTTACGGTTAACATAAGAATTCAGCGTAATTCTATCACATTTGTTCAATTGACGTCGCTCCTATTTCAGATAGCCTACTGGGCTAGGCGGCATGCTAAAGCGCGTGGAATGTCAAGGGAAATGCAACATTAAACTTCTAGGCTGGGGCAAACAGAGACACGATTAGATCATTTTATATTACGGTTAATATAAGAATTCAGCGTAATTCTATCACATTTCCACAATTTACGTCGCTCCTATTTTAGATAGCATATTGGGTTCAGCGGCTTCTCAAAGCGCATGAAATGGCGAGTAAATTGCACTATTAAACTTCTAGGGTAGGGCAAACAGAGACCCGATTAGATCATTTTATATTATGGTTAATTTAAGAATTCAGCGAAATTCTATCACATTTATTCAATTTACGTCGCTCCTATTTCAGATAGCGTATTGGGCTAAGCGGCCTCTCAAAGCGCATGAAATGGCGAGTAAAATGCACTATTAAACTTCTAGGGTAGGGCAAACAGAGACCCGATTAGATCATTTTATATTATGGTTAATTTAAGAATTCAGCGAAATTCTATCACATTTGTTCAATTGATGTCGCTCCTATTTCAGATCGCCTACTGGGTTGGGCGGCATCCTAAAGCGTGTGGAATGTCGAGTGAAATGCAGTATTAAACTTCTAGGGCGGGGCGAACAGAGACCCGATTATATAATTTTACATTATGGTTAATATAAGAATTCAGCAAAATTCTATCACATTTGTTCAATTTACGTCGCTCCTAGTTCAGATAGCGTCTTGGGCTAAGCGGCTTCTCCAACCGCATGAAATGGCGAGTAAATTGCACTATTAAACTTCTAGGGTACGGCAAACAGAGACCCGATTATATCATTTTATATTACGGTTAATTTAAGAATTCCGCGAAATTCTATCACATTTGTTCAATTTACGTCGCTCCTAGTTCAGATAGCGTCTTGGGCTAAGCGGCATCTCAAAGCGCATGAAATGGCGAGTAAAATGCACTATCGAACTTCTAGGGTAAGGCAAACAGAGACCCGATGAGATCATTTTATATTACGGATAATATAAGAATGCAGCGTAATTCTATCACATTTGTTCAATTTACGTCGCTCCTATTTCATATAGCGTATTGGGCTAAGCGGCATCTCAAAGCGCATGAAATGGCGAGTAAAATGCACTATTAAACTTCTGGGGTAAGGCAAACAGTGACCCGATTAGATCATTTTAAATTACGGTTAATATAAGAATTCAGCTTAATTCTATCACATTTGTTCAATTTACGTCGCTCCTATTTCAGATAGCGTATCGGTCTAAGCGGCATCGCAAAACGCATGAAATGCCGACTAAAATGCACTATTAAACTTCTAGGGTAGGGCGAACAGAGAGCCGATTAGATCATTTTACTTTATGGATAATATAAGAGTTCAGCGAAATTCTATCACATTTGTTGAATTTACGCCGCTCCTATTTCAGATGGTGTATTGGGCTAAGCGACATCTCAAACCGCATGAAATGGCGAGTAAATTGCACTATTAAACTTCTTGGGTACGGCAAACAGAGACCCGATTAGATCATTTTATATTACGGATAATTTAAGAATTCAGCGAAATTCTATCACATTTGTTCAATTTACGTCGCTCCTATATCAGATAGCGTATTGGGCTAAGCGGCATCTCAAAGCGCATGAAATGGCGAGTAAAATGCACTATCGAACTTCTAGGGTAAGGCAAACAGAGACCCGATTAGATCATTTTATATTACGGTTAATATAAGAATTCAGCGAAATTCTATCACATTTGTTCAATTTACGCCGCTCCTATTTCAGATAGCGTATTGGGCTAAGCGGCTTCTCAAAGCGCATGAAATGGCGAGTAAATTGCATTATTAAACTTCTAGGGTAGGGCGAACAGAGAGCCGATTAGATCATTTTACATTATGGTTAATATAAGAATTCAGCGAAATTCTATCACATTTGTTCAATTTACGTCGCTCCTATTTCAGATAGCGTACTGGGATAAGCGGCATCTCAAAGCGCATGACAAGGCGAGTTAAATGCACCATTAAACTTCGAGGGTAAGGCAAACAGAGATCCGATCAGACCATTTTAAATTACGGTTAATAGAAGAATTCAGCGAAATTCTATCACATTTGTTCTATTTACGACGCTCCTATTTCAGATAGCGTATTGGGCTAAGCAGCATCTCAAAGCGCATGAAATGGCGAGTAAAATGCACTATTAAACTTCTAGGGTAAGGCAATCAGAGACTCGATTAGATCATTTTATATTTTGGTTAATATAAGAATTCAGCGAAATTCTATCACATTTGTTCAATTTACGTCGCTCCGATTTCAGATAGCGTATTGGTCTTAGCGGCATCTCAAAGCGCATGAAATGGCGAGTAAAATGCACTATTAAACTTCTGGGGTTGGGCGAACAGAGAGCCGATTAGATAATTTTACATTATGGATAATATAAGAGTTCAGCGAAATTCTATCACATTTGTTCAATTTACGCCGCTCCTATTTCAGATAGCGTATTGGGCTAAGCGGCATCTCGAACCGCATGAAATGGCGAGTAAATTGCACTATTAAACTTCTAGGGTAAGGCAAACAGAGACCAGATTAGATCATTTTATATTACGGTTAACATAAGAATTCAGCGTAATTCAATCACATTTGTTCAATTGACGTCGCTCCTATTTCAGATCGCCTACTGGGCTGGGCGGCATCCTAAAGCGTGTGGAATGTCGATTGAAATGCAGTATTAAACTTCTAGGGTGGGGCGAACAGAGACCCGATTATATCATTTTAAATTATGGTTATTATAAGAATTCAGCGAAATTCTATCACATTTGTTCAATTTACGTCGCTCCTATTTCAGATAGCGTATTGGGCTAAGCGGCATCTCAAAGCGCATGGAATGGCGAGTGAAATGCACTATTAAACCTCTAGGGTACGGCAAACAGAGACCCGATTAGATCATTTTATATTACGGTTAATTTAAGAATTCAGCGAAATTCTATCACATTTGTTCAATTTACGTCGCTCCTATTTCAGATAGCGTATTGGGCTAAGCGGCATCTCAAAGCGCATGAAATGGCGAGTAAAATTCACTATTAAACTTCTAGGGTAGGGCAAACAGAGACCAGATTAGATCATTTTATATTATGGTTAATTTAAGAATTCAGCGAAATTCTATCACATTTGTTCAATTTACGTCGCTCCTATTTCAGATAGCGTCTTGGGCTAAGCGGCATCTCAAAGCGCATGAAATGGCGAATAGAATGCACTATTCAACTTCTAGGGTAGGACGAACAGAGAGCAGATTAGATCATTTTACATTATGGATAATATAAGAGTTCAGCGAAATTCTATCACATTTGTTCAATTTAAGCCGCTCCTCTTTCAGATAGCGTATTGGGCTAAGCGGCATCTCCAACCGCATGAAATGGCGAGTAAATTGCACTATTAAACTTCTAGGGTAGGGCAAACAGAGACCCGATTAGATCATTTTATATTTTGATTAATTTAAGAATTCAGCGAAATTCTATCACATTTGTTCAATTTACGTCGCTCCTATTTCAGATCGCCTACTGGTTTGGGCGGCATCCTAAAGCGTGTGGAATGTCGAGTGAAATGCAGTATTAAACTTCTAGGGTGGGGCGAACAGAGACCCGATTATATAATTTTACATTATGGTTAATATAAGAATTCAGCGAAATTCTATCACATTTGTTCAATTTACGTCGCTCCTATTTCATATAGCGTAATGGGCTAAGCGGCATCTCAAAGCGCATGAAGTGGCGAGTAAATTGCACTATTAAACTTCTAGGGTAGGGCAAACAGAGACCCGATTAGATCATTTTATATTTTGATTAATTTAAGAATTCAGCGAAATTCTATCACATTTGTTCAATTTACGTCTCTCCTATTTCAGATAGCGTCTTGGGCTAAGCGGCATCTCAAAGCGCATGAAGTGGCGAGTAAATTGCACTATTAAACTTCTAGGGTAGGGCAAACAGAGACCCGATTAGATCATTTTATATTTTGATTAATTTAAGAATTCAGCGAAATTCTATCACATTTGTTCAATTTACGTCGCTCCTATTTCAGATAGCGTATTGGGCTAAGCGTCTTCTCGAAGCGCATGAAATGGCGAGTAAATTGCACTATTAATCTTCTAGGGTAGGGCAAACAGAGACCCGATTACATCATTTTATATTTTGTTTAATATAAGAATTCAGCGAAATTCTATCACATTTGTTCAACTTACGCCGCTCCTATTTCAGATAGCGTATTGGGCTAAGCGGCATCTCAAAGCGCATGAAATGGCGATTAAATTGCACTATTAAACTTCTAGGGTAGGGCAAACAGAGGCCCGATTAGATCATTTTATATTACGGTTAATATAAGAATGCAGCGTAATTCTATCACATTGCTACAATTTACGTCGCTCCTATTGTAGATACCGTATTGGGTTCAGCGGCTTCTCAAAGCGCATGAAATGGCGAGTAAATTGCACTATTAAACTTCTAGGGTAGGGCAAACAGAGGCCCGATTAGATCATTTTATATTATGGTTAATTTAAGAATTCAGCGAAATTCTATCACATTTATTCAATTTACGTCGCTCCTATTTCAGATGGCGTATTGGGCTAAGCGGCATCTCCAACCGCATGAAATGGCGAGTAAATTGCACTATTAAACTTCTAGAGTAGGGCAAACAGAGACCCGATTAGATCATTTTATATTTTGATTAATTTAAGAATTCAGCGAAATTCTATCACATTTGTTCAATTTACGTCGCTCCTATTTCAGATAGCGTATTGGGCTAAGCGTCTTCTCGAAGCGCATGAAATGGCGAGTAAATTGCACTATTAATCTTCTAGGGTAGGGCAAACAGAGACCCGATTACATCATTTTATATTTTGTTTAATATAAGAATTCAGCGAAATTCTATCACATTTGTTCAATTTACGCCGCTCCTATTTCAGATAGCGTATTGGGCTAAGCGGCATCTCAAAGCGCATGAAATGGCGAGTAAATTGCACTATTAACCTTCTAGGGTAAGGCAAACAGAGACCAGATTAGGTCATTTTATATTACGGTTAACATAAGGATTCAGCGTAATTCTATCACATTTGTTCAATTGACGTCGCTCCTATTTCAGATAGCCTACTGGGCTAGGCGGCATGCTAAAGCGCGTGGAATGTCAAGGGAAATGCAACATTAAACTTCTAGGGTGGGGCGAACAGAGACCCGATTAGATCATTTTATATTACGGTTAATTTAAGAATTCCGCGAAATTCTATCACATTTGTTCAATTTACGTCGCTCCTATTTCAGATAGCGTATTGGGCCGAGCGGCATCTCAAAGCGCCTGAAATGGCGAGTAAAATGCACTATTAAACTTCTAGGGCAGGGCAACCAGAGACCCGATTAGATCATTTCATATTATGGTTAATTTAAGAATTCAGCGAAATTCTATCACAGTCGTTCAACTTACGTCGCTTCTATTTCAGATAGCGTATTGGTCTAAGCGGCATCTCAAAGCGCATGAAATGGCGAGTAACATGCACTATTAAACTTCTGGGGTAGGGCGAACAGAGACCAGATTAGATCATTTTATATTACGGTTAACATAAGAATTCAGCGTAATTCTATCACATTTGTTCAATTGATGTCGCTCCTATTTCAGATCGCCTACTGGGCTGGGCGGCATCCTAAAGCGTGTGGAATGTCGAGTGAAATGCAGTGTTAAACTTCTAGGGTGGGGCGAACAGAGGCCCGATTATATAATTTTACATTATGGTTAATATAAGAATTCAGTGAAATCCTATCACATTTGTTCAATTTACGTCGCTCCTATTTCATATAGCGTATTGGGCTAAGCGGCATCTCAAAGCGCATGAAGTGGCGAGTAAATTGCACTATTAAACTTCTAGGGTAGGGCAAACAGAGACCCGATTAGATCATTTTATATTTTGATTAATTTAAGAATTCAGCGAAATTCTATCACATTTGTTCAATTTACGTCGCTCCTATTTCAGATAGCGTATTGGGCTAAGCGGCTTCTCAAAGCGCATGAAATGGCGAGTAAATTGCACTATTAATCTTCTAGGGTAGGGCAAACAGAGACCCGATTACATCATTTTATATTTTGTTTAATATAAGAATTCAGCGAAATTCTATCACATTTGTTCACTTTACGCCGCTCCTATTTCAGATAGCGTATTGGGCTAAGCGGCATCTCAAAGCGCATGAAATGGCGAGTAAATTGCACTATTAAACTTCTAGGGTAGGGCAAACAGAGACCCAATTAGATCATTTTATATTATGGTTAATTTAAGAATTCAGCGATATTCTATCACATTTGTTCAATTTACGTCGCTCCCATTTCAGATAGCGTATTGGGCTAAGCGGCATCGCAAAGCTCATGGAATGGCGAGTAAAATGCACTATTAACCTTCTAGGGTAAGGCAAACAGAGACCAGATTAGATCATTTTATATTATGGTTAATTTAAGAATTCAGCGAAATTCTATCACATTTGTTCAATTTACGTCGCTCCTATTTCAGATAGCGTCTTGGGCTAAGCGTCATCTCAAAGCGCATGAAATGGCGAATAGAATGCACTATTCAACTTCTAGGGTAGGGCGAACAGAGAGCCGATTAGATCATTTTACATTATGGATAATATAAGAGTTCAGCGAAATTCTATCACATTTGTTCAATTTACGTCGCTCCTATTTCAGATAGCGTATTGGGCTAAGCGGCATCTCCAACCGCATGAAATGGCGAGTAAATTGCACTATTAAACTTCTAGGGTAGGGCAAACAGAGACCCGATTAGATCATTTTATATTTTGATTAATTTAAGAATTCAGCGAAATTCTATCACATTTGTTCAATTTACGTCGCTCCTATTTCAGATCGCCTACTGGGTTGGGCGGCATCCTAAAGCGTGTGGAATGTCGAGTGAAATGCAGTATTAAACTTCTAGGGTGGGGCGAACAGAGACCCGATTATATAATTTTACATTATGGTTAATATAAGAATTCAGCGAAATTCTATCGCATTTGTTCAATTTACGTCGCTCCTATTTCATATAGCTTATTGGGCTAAGCAGCATCTCAAAGCGCATGAAATGGCGAGTAAAATGCACTATTAAACTTCTAGGGTACGGCAAACAGAGACCCGATTAGATCATTTTAAATTACGGTTAATATAAGAATTCAGCTTAATTCTATCACATTTGTTCAATTTACGTCGCGCCTATTTCAGATAGCGTATCGGTCTAAGCGGGATCTCAAAACGCATGAAATGCCGAGTAAAATGCACTATTAAACTTCTAGGGTAGGGCGAACAGAGAGCCGATTAGATCATTTTACTTTATGGATAATATAAGAGTTCAGCGAAATTCTATCACATTTGTTCAATTTACGCCGCTCCTATTTCAGATAGCGTATTGGGCTAAGCGACATCTCAAACCGCATGAAATGACGAGTAAATTGCATTATTAAACTTCTTGGGTACGGCAAACAGAGACCCGATTAGATCATTTTATATTACGGATAATTTAAGAATTCAGCGAAATTCTATCACATTTGTTCAATTTACGTCGCTCCTATATCAGATAGCGTATTGGGCTAAGCGGCATCTCAAAGCGCATGAAATGGCGAGTAAAATGCACTATTAAACTTCGAGGGTATGGCAAACAGAGACCCGATTAGATCATTTTAAATTACGGTTAATATAAGAATTCGTCGTAATTCTATCACATTTGTTCAATTTACGTCGCTCCTATGTCAGATAGCGTATTGGGCTAAGCGGCATCTCAAAGCGCATGAAATGGCGAGTAAAATGCACTATCGAACTTCTAGGGTAAGGCAAACAGAGACCCGATTAGATCATTTTATATTACGGTTAATATAAGAATGCAGCGAGATTCTATCACATTCGTTCAATTTACGTCGCTCCTACTTCAGATAGCGTATTGGGCTAAGCGGCATCGCAAAGCGCATGAAATCGCGAGTAAAATGCACTATTAAGCTTCTAGGGTAGGGCAACCAGAGTCGCGATTAGATCATTTTATATTATGGTTAATTTAAGAATTCAGCGAAATTCTATCACATTCGTTCAATTTACGTCGCTCCTATTTCAGATAGCGTCCTGGGCTAAGCGGCATCTCAAAGCGCATGAAATGGCGAGTAAAATGAACTGTTAAACTTCTAGGGAAGGGCAAACAGAGACCCGATTAGATCATTTTATATTATGGTTAATTTAAGAATTCAGCGAAATTCTATCACATTTGTTCAACTTACGTCGCTCCTATTTCAGATAGCGTATTGGGCTAAGCGGCAACTCAAAGCGGATGAAATGGCGAGTAAAATGCACTATTAAACTTCTAGGGTAGGGCGAACAGAGAGCCGATTAGATCATTTTACATTATGGATAATATAAGAGTTCAGCGAAATTCTATCACATTTGTTCAATTTACGCCGCTCCTATTTCAGATAGCGTATTGGGCTAAGCGGCATCTCCAACCGCATGAAATGGCGAGTAAATTGCACTATTAAACTTCTAGGGTACGGCAAACAGAGACCCGATTATATCATTTTATATTACGGTTAACATAAGAATTCCGCGAAATTCTATCACATTTGTTTAATTTACGTCGCTCCTATTTCAGATAGCGTATTGGGCTAAGCAGCATCTCAAAGCGCATGAAATGGCGAGTAAAATGCACTATCGAACTTCTAGGGTAAGGCAAACATAGACCCGATGAGATCATTTTATATTACGGTTAATATAAGAATGCAGCGAGATTCTATCACATTTGTTCGATTGATGTCGCTCCTATTTCAGATCGCCTACTGGGTTGGGCGGCATCCTAAAGCGTGTGGAATGTCGAGTGAAATGCAGTATTAAACTTCTAGGGTGGGGCGAACAGAGAACCGATTATATAATTTTACATTATGGTTAATATAAGAATTCAGCGAAATTCTATCACATTTGTTCAATTTACGTCGCTCCTAGTTCAGATAGCGTCTTGGGCTAAGCGGCATCTCAAAGCGCATGAAATGGCGAGTAAAATGCACTATCGAACTTCTAGGGTAAGGCAAACAGAGACCCGATGAGATCATTTTATATTACGGTTAATATAAGAATGCAGCGTAATTCTATCATATTTGTTCAATTTACGTCGCTTCCATTTCAGATAGCGTATTGGGCTAAGCGGCATCTCAAAGCGCATGAAATGGCGAGTAAAATGCACTATTAAACTTCTAACGTAGGGCAAACAGAGACCCGATCAGATCATTTTATATTATGGTTAATTTAAGAATTCAGCGAAATTCTATCATATTTGTTCAATTTACGTGGCTCCTATTTCAGATAGCGTCTTGGGCTAAGCGGCATCTCAAAGCGTATGAAGTGGCGAGTAAATTGCACTATTAAACTGCTAGGGTAGGGCAAACAGAGACCCGAATAGATCATTTTATATTTTGATTAATTTAAGAATTCAGCGAAATTCTATCACATTTGTTCAATTTACGTCGCTCCTATTTCAGATAGCGTCTTGGGCTAAGCGGCATCTCAAAGCGCATGAAATGGCGAGTAAAATGAACTATTAAACTTCTAGGGTCGGGCAAACAGAGACCCGATTAGATCATTTTATATTATGGTTAGTTTAAGAATTCAGCGAAATTCTATCACATTTGTTCAATTTACGTCGCTCCTATTTCAGATAGCGTCTTGGTCTACGCGGCATCTCAAAGCGCATGAACTGGCGAGTAAAATGCACTATTAAACTTCTAGGGTACGGCGAACAGAGAGCCGATTAGATCATTTTACATTATGGATAATATAAGAATTCAGCGAAATTCTATCACATTTGTTCAATTTACGTCGCTTCTATTTCAGATAGCGTATTAGTCTAAGCGGCATCTCAAAGCGCATGAAATGGCGAGTAAAATGCACTATCAAACTTCTAGGGTGAGGCAAACAGAGACACGATTAGATCATTTTATATTACGGTTAATATAAGAATTCAGCGTAATTCTATCACGTTTCTACAATTTACGTCGCTCCTATTTTAGATAGCGTATTGGGTTCAGCGGCTTTTCAAAGCGCATGAAATGGCGAGTAAATTGCACTATTAAACTTCTAGGGTAGGGCAAACAGAGACCTGATTAGATCATTTTATATTATGGTTAATTTAAGAATTCAGCGAAATTCTACCACAATTGTTCAATTTACGTCGCTCCTTTTTCAGATAGCGTATTGGGCTAAGCGGCATCTCAAAGCGCATGAAATGGCGAGTAAAATGCACTATTAAACTCCGAGGGTACGGCAAACAGAGACCCGATTAGATCATTTTAAATTACGGTTAATATAAGGATACGGCGTAATTTTATCACATTTGTCCAATTTACGTCGCTCCTATTTCAGATAGCGTATTCGACTAAGCGGCATCTCAAAGCGCATGAAATGGCGTGTAAAATGCATTATTATACTTCTAGGGTAGGGCAAACAGAGTCCCGATTAGATCATTTTATATTATGATTAATTTAAAAATTCAGCTAAATTCTATCACATTCGTTCAATTTACGTCGCTCCTATTTCAGATAGCGTATTGGGCTATGCGGCATCTCAAAGCGCATGAACTGGCGAGTAAAATACACTATCGAACTTCTAGGGTAAGGCAAACAGAGACCCGATGAGATCACTTTATATTACGGTTAACATAAGAATGCAGCGAGATTCTATCACATTCGTTCAATTTACGTCGCTCCTATTTCAGATAGCGTATTGGACTAGGCGGCATCTCAAAGCGCATGAAATGGCGAGAAAAATGCACTATTAAACTTCTATGATAGGGCAATCAGAGACCCGAATAGATCGTATTATATTATGGGCAAAATAAGAATTATGCGTAATTCTATCACGTTTGTTCAATTTACGTAGCTCCAATTTCAGATAGCGCATTGGACTAGGCGGCATCTTAAAGCGCATGAAATGTCGAGTAAAATGCACTACTAAACTTATCGGATAGGGCAATCAGAGATCCGAATAGATCGTATTATATTTTGGTTAATATAAGAATTCTGCGTAATTCGATCACATTTGTTCAATTTATGTCGCTCCTATTTCAGATAGCGTATTGGGCTAGGCGGCACCTTAAAGCGCATGAAATCTCAAGTAAAATGCACTATTAAACTTTTAGGGTAGGGCAAACAGAGACCCGATTAGATCATTTTATATTATGGTTAATTTAAGAATTCAGCTTAATTCTATCACATTTGTTCAATTTACGTCGCTCCTATTTAAGATAGCGTATTGGTCTAAGCGGCATCTCAAGGCGCATGAACTGGCGAGTAAAATGCACTATTAAACTTCTAGGGTAGGGCGAACAGAGAGCCGATTAGATCATTTTACATTATGGATAATATAAGAATTCAGCGAAATTCTATCACATTTGTTCAATTTACGCCGCTCCTATTTCAGATAGCGTATTGGTCTAAGCGGCACCTCAAAGCGCATGAAATGGCGAGTAAAATGCACTATTAAACTTCTAGGGTAGGGCAACCAGAGACCCGATTAGATCATTTTATATTATGGTTAATTTAAGAATTCAGCGAAATTCTATCACATTCGCTCAAGTTACGTCGCTTCTATTTCAGATAGCGTATTAGTCTGAGCGGCATCTCAAAGCGCATGAAATGGCGAGTAAAATGCACTATCAAACTTCTAGGGTGAGGCAAACAGAGACACGATTAGATCATTTTATATTACGGTTAATATAAGAATTCAGCGTAATTCTATCACATTTGTTCAATTTACGTCGCTCCTTTTTCAGATAGCGTATTGGGCTAAGCGGCATCTCAAAGCGCATGAAATGGCGAGTGAAATGCACTATTAAACTTCGAGGGTACGGCAAACAGAGACTCGATTAGATCATTTTAAATTACGGTTAATATAAGGATACGGCGTAATTCTATCACATTTGTCCAATTTACGTCGCTCCTATTTCAGATAGCGTATTCGGCTAAGCGGCATCTCAAAGCGCATGAAATGGCGTGTAAAATGCATTATTATACTTCTAGGGTAGGGCAAACAGAGTCCCGATTAGATCATTTTATATTATGATTAATTTAAAAATTCAGCTAAATTCTATCACATTCGTTCAATTTACGTCGCTCCTATTTCGGATAGCGTATTGGGCTATGCGGCATCTCAAAGCGCATGAAATGGCGAGAAAAATGCACTATTAAACTTCTAGGAAAGGCAAACAGAGACCCGACTAGATCATTTTATATAACGGTTAATATAAGAATGCAGCGTAATTCTATCACATTTGTTCAATTTACGTCGCTCCAATCTCAGATAGCGTAGTGGGCTAAGCGGCATCTCAAAGCTCATGAAATGGCGAGTAAAATGCACTATTAAACTTCTAGGGTAGGGCAACCAGAGAGCCGATTAGATCATTTTACATTATGGTTAATATAAGAATTCAGCGAAATTCAATCACATTTGTTCAATATACGTCGCTCCTATTTCAGATAGCGTATTAGGATAAGCGGCACCGCAAAGCGCATGAAATGACGAGTAAAATGCACCATCAAACTTCTAGGGTAGGGTGAACAGAGACCCGATGAGATCATTTTATAGTATTGTTAATATACGAATTCAACGTAATTTTATCACATTTGTTCAATTTATGTCGCTCCTATTTCAGATAGCGTATTGGGCTTGGTGGCATCTTAAAGCGCGTGCAATGACGAGTAAAATGCGCTATTAAACTTCTATGATAGGGCAATCTGTGACCCGAATACATCGTATTATATTATGGTTAATATAAGAATGCTGCGTAATTCTATCACGTTTGTTCAATTTACGTAGTTCCGATTTGAGATAGCGCATTGGACTAGGCGGCATCTTAAAGCGCATGAAATGCCCAGTAAAGTGAACTACTAGACTTCTATGATAGGGCAATCAGAGCCCCGAATAGATCGTATTATATTATGGTTAATATAAGAATTCTGCGTAATTCAATCACGTTTGTTCAATTTACGTAGCTCCAATTTCAGATAGCGTATGGGACTAGGCGGCATCTTAAAGCGCGTGAAATATCGAGTAAAATGCACTACTAAACTTCTCCGATAGGGCAATCAGAGATCCGAATAGATCATTTTATATTATTGTTAATATAAGAATTCAACGTAATTTTATCACATTTGTTCAATTTATGTCGCTCCTATTTCAGATAGCGTATTGGGCTAGGCGGCACCTTAAAGCGCATGAAATGTCGAGTAAAATGCACTATTAAACTTCTGGGGTAAGGCAAACAGAGATCAGATTAGATTATTTTATATTATGGTTAATTTAATAATTCAGCGAAATTCTTTCACATTTGTTCAATTTAGGTCGCTCCTATTTCAGATAGCGTATTGGACTAGGCGGCATCTTGAAGCGCGTGGAATGGCGAGTGAAATGCACTATTAATGTTCTGTGATAGGGCAATCAGAGACCCGATTAGATCATTTTATATTTTGTTTAATATAAGAATCCAGCAAAATTCTATCACATTTGTTCAATTTACGTCGCTCCTATTTCAGATAGCGTATTGGGCTAAGCGGCATCTCAAAGCGCATGAAATGGCGAGTAAAATGCACTATTAAACTTCTGGGGTAAGGCGAACAGAGATCAGATTAGATCATTTTATATTATGGTTAATTTAAGAATTCAGCGACATTCTATCACATTTATTCCATTTACGTCGCTCCTACTTCAGATAGCGTATTGGCCTAAGGGGCATCTCAAAGCGCATGAAATGGCGAGTAAAATGCACTATTAAACTTCTAGGGTAAGGCAAACAGAGACCCTATTAGATCATTTTATATTATGGTTAATTTAAGAATTCAGCGAAATTCTATCACATTTGTTCAATTTATGTAGCTCCAATTTCAGATAGCGTATTGGCCTAAGGGGCATCTCAAAGCGCATGAAATGGCGAGTAAAATGCACTATTAAACTTCTAGGGTAGGGCAAACAGCGACCCGATTAGATCATTTTATATTATGGTTAATATAAGAATTCAGCTTAATTCTATCACATTTGTTCAATTTACGTGGCTCCTATTTCAGATAGCGTCTTGGGCTAAGCGGCATCTCAAAGCGTATGAAGTGGCGAGTAAATTGCACTATTAAACTGCTAGGGTAGGGCAAACAGAGACCCGAATAGATCATTTTATATTTTGATTAATTTAAGAATTCAGCGAAATTCTATCACATTTGTTCAATTTACGTCGCTCCTATTTCAGATAGCGTCTTGGGCTAAGCGGCATCTCAAAGCGCATGAAATGGCGAGTAAAATGAACTATTAAACTTCTAGGGTCGGGCAAACAGAGACCCGATTAGATCATTTTATATTATGGTTAGTTTAAGAATTCAGCGAAATTCTATCACATTTGTTCAATTTACGTCGCTCCTATTTCAGATAGCGTCTTGGTCTACGCGGCATCTCAAAGCGCATGAACTGGCGAGTAAAATGCACTATTAAACTTCTAGGGTACGGCGAACAGAGAGCCGATTAGATCATTTTACATTATGGATAATATAAGAATTCAGCGAAATTCTATCACATTTGTTCAATTTACGTCGCTTCTATTTCAGATAGCGTATTAGTCTAAGCGGCATCTCAAAGCGCATGAAATGGCGAGTAAAATGCACTATCAAACTTCTAGGGTGAGGCAAACAGAGACACGATTAGATCATTTTATATTACGGTTAATATAAGAATTCAGCGTAATTCTATCACGTTTCTACAATTTACGTCGCTCCTATTTTAGATAGCGTATTGGGTTCAGCGGCTTTTCAAAGCGCATGAAATGGCGAGTAAATTGCACTATTAAACTTCTAGGGTAGGGCAAACAGAGACCTGATTAGATCATTTTATATTATGGTTAATTTAAGAATTCAGCGAAATTCTACCACAATTGTTCAATTTACGTCGCTCCTTTTTCAGATAGCGTATTGGGCTAAGCGGCATCTCAAAGCGCATGAAATGGCGAGTAAAATGCACTATTAAACTCCGAGGGTACGGCAAACAGAGACCCGATTAGATCATTTTAAATTACGGTTAATATAAGGATACGGCGTAATTTTATCACATTTGTCCAATTTACGTCGCTCCTATTTCAGATAGCGTATTCGACTAAGCGGCATCTCAAAGCGCATGAAATGGCGTGTAAAATGCATTATTATACTTCTAGGGTAGGGCAAACAGAGTCCCGATTAGATCATTTTATATTATGATTAATTTAAAAATTCAGCTAAATTCTATCACATTCGTTCAATTTACGTCGCTCCTATTTCAGATAGCGTATTGGGCTATGCGGCATCTCAAAGCGCATGAACTGGCGAGTAAAATACACTATCGAACTTCTAGGGTAAGGCAAACAGAGACCCGATGAGATCACTTTATATTACGGTTAACATAAGAATGCAGCGAGATTCTATCACATTCGTTCAATTTACGTCGCTCCTATTTCAGATAGCGTATTGGGCTAAGCGGCATCTCAAAGCGCATGAAATGGCGAGAAAAATGCACTATTAAACTTCTATGATAGGGCAATCAGAGACCCGAATAGATCGTATTATATTATGGGCAAAATAAGAATTATGCGTAATTCTATCACGTTTGTTCAATTTACGTAGCTCCAATTTCAGATAGCGCATTGGACTAGGCGGCATCTTAAAGCGCATGAAATGTCGAGTAAAATGCACTACTAAACTTATCGGATAGGGCAATCAGAGATCCGAATAGATCGTATTATATTTTGGTTAATATAAGAATTCTGCGTAATTCGATCACATTTGTTCAATTTATGTCGCTCCTATTTCAGATAGCGTATTGGGCTAGGCGGCACCTTAAAGCGCATGAAATCTCAAGTAAAATGCACTATTAAACTTTTAGGGTAGGGCAAACAGAGACCCGATTAGATCATTTTATATTATGGTTAATTTAAGAATTCAGCTTAATTCTATCACATTTGTTCAATTTACGTCGCTCCTATTTCAGATAGCGTATTGGTCTAAGCGGCATCTCAAGGCGCATGAACTGGCGAGTAAAATGCACTATTAAACTTCTAGGGTAGGGCGAACAGAGAGCCGATTAGATCATTTTACATTATGGATAATATAAGAATTCAGCGAAATTCTATCACATTTGTTCAATTTACGCCGCTCCTATTTCAGATAGCGTATTGGTCTAAGCGGCACCTCAAAGCGCATGAAATGGCGAGTAAAATGCACTATTAAACTTCTAGGGTAGGGCAACCAGAGACCCGATTAGATCATTTTATATTATGGTTAATTTAAGAATTCAGCGAAATTCTATCACATTCGCTCAAGTTACGTCGCTTCTATTTCAGATAGCGTATTAGTCTGAGCGGCATCTCAAAGCGCATGAAATGGCGAGTAAAATGCACTATCAAACTTCTAGGGTGAGGCAAACAGAGACACGATTAGATCATTTTATATTACGGTTAATATAAGAATTCAGCGTAATTCTATCACATTTGTTCAATTTACGTCGCTCCTTTTTCAGATAGCGTATTGGGCTAAGCGGCATCTCAAAGCGCATGAAATGGCGAGTAAAATGCACTATTAAACTTCGAGGGTACGGCAAACAGAGACTCGATTAGATCATTTTAAATTACGGTTAATATAAGGATACGGCGTAATTCTATCACATTTGTCCAATTTACGTCGCTCCTATTTCAGATAGCGTATTCGGCTAAGCGGCATCTCAAAGCGCATGAAATGGCGTGTAAAATGCATTATTATACTTCTAGGGTAGGGCAAACAGAGTCCCGATTAGATCATTTTATATTATGATTAATTTAAAAATTCAGCTAAATTCTATCACATTCGTTCAATTTACGTCGCTCCTATTTCGGATAGCGTATTGGGCTATGCGGCATCTCAAAGCGCATGAACTGGCGAGTAAAATACACTATCGAACTTCTAGGGTAAGGCAAACAGAGACCCGATGAGATCACTTTATATTACGGTTAACATAAGAATGCAGCGAGATTCTATCACATTCGTTCAATTTACGTCGCTTCTATTTCAGATAGCGTATTGGGCTAAGCGGCATCTCAAAGCGCATGAAATGGCGAGAAAAATGCACTATTAAACTTCTAGGAAAGGCAAACAGAGACCCGACTAGATCATTTTATATAACGGTTAATATAAGAATGCAGCGTAATTCTATCACATTTGTTCAATTTACGTCGCTCCAATCTCAGATAGCGTAGTGGGCTAAGCGGCATCTCAAAGCACATGAAATGGCGAGTAAAATGCACTATTAAACTTCTAGGGTAGGGCAACCAGAGAGCCGATTAGATCATTTTACATTATGGTTAATATAAGAATTCAGCGAAATTCAATCACATTTGTTCAATATACGTCGCTCCTATTTCAGATAGCGTATTAGGATAAGCGGCACCGCAAAGCGCATGAAATGACGAGTAAAATGCACCATCAAACTTCTAGGGTAGGGTGAACAGAGACCCGATGAGATCATTTTATAGTATTGTTAATATACGAATTCAACGTAATTTTATCACATTTGTTCAATTTATGTCGCTCCTATTTCAGATAGCGTATTGGGCTTGGTGGCATCTTAAAGCGCGTGCAATGACGAGTAAAATGCGCTATTAAACTTCTATGATAGGGCAATCTGTGACCCGAATACATCGTATTATATTATGGTTAATATAAGAATGCTGCGTAATTCTATCACGTTTGTTCAATTTACGTAGTTCCGATTTGAGATAGCGCATTGGACTAGGCGGCATCTTAAAGCGCATGAAATGCCCAGTAAAGTGAACTACTAGACTTCTATGATAGGGCAATCAGAGCCCCGAATAGATCGTATTATATTATGGTTAATATAAGAATTCTGCGTAATTCAATCACGTTTGTTCAATTTACGTAGCTCCAATTTCAGATAGCGTATGGGACTAGGCGGCATCTTAAAGCGCGTGAAATATCGAGTAAAATGCACTACTAAACTTCTCCGATAGGGCAATCAGAGATCCGAATAGATCATTTTATATTATTGTTAATATAAGAATTCAACGTAATTTTATCACATTTGTTCAATTTATGTCGCTCCTATTTCAGATAGCGTATTGGACTAGGCGGCACCTTAAAGCGCATGAAATGACGAGTAAAATGCACTATTAAACTTCTATGATAGGGCAATCAGAGACCCGAATAGATCGTATTATATTATGGGCAAAATAAGAATTATGCGTAATTCTATCACGTTTGTTCAATTTACGTAGCTCCAATTTCAGATAGCGCATTGGACTAGGCGGCATCTTAAAGCGCATGAAATGTCGAGTAAAATGCACTACTAAACTTCTCGGATGGGGCAATCAGAGATCCGAATAGATCGTATTATATTTTGGTTAATATAAGAATTCTGCGTAATTCGATCACATTTGTTCAATTTATGTCGCTCCTATTTCAGATAGCGTATTGGGCTAGGCGGCACCTTAAAGCGCATGAAATCTCAAGTAAAGTGCACTATTAAACTTTTAGGGTAGGGCAAACAGAGACCCGATTAGATCTTTTTATATTATGGTTAATTTAAGAATTCAGCGAAATTCTATCACATTTGCTCAATTTATGTGGCTCCTATTTCAGATAGCGCATTGGGCTAAGCGGCATCTCAAAGCGCATGAAATGGCGAGTAAAATGCACTATTAAACTTCGAGGGTACGGCAAACAGAGACCCGATTAGATCATTTTAAATTACGGTTAATATAAGGATACGGCGTAATTCTATCACATTTGCTCAATTTACGTCGCTCCTATTTCAGATAGCGTATTCAGCTAAGCGGCATCTCAAAGCGCATGAAATGGCGAGTAAAATGCACTATTAAGCTTCTAGCGTAGGGCGAACAGAGAGCCGATTAGATCATTTTACATTATGGATAATATAAGAATTCAGCGTAATTCTATCACATTTCTTCAATTGACGTCGCTCCTATTTCAGATCGCCTACTGGGATAGGGGGCATCCTAAAGCGTGTGGAATGTCGAGTGAAATGCAGTATTAAACTTGTAGGGTGGGGCGAACAGAGACACGATTATATAATTTTACATTATGGTTAATATGAGGAATTCAGTGAAATTCTATCACATTTGTTCAATATACATCGCTCCTATTTCATATAGTGTATTGGGCTAAGCGGCATCTCAAAGCGCATGAAATGGCGAGTAAAATGCACTATTAAACTTCTTGGGTAAGGCAAACAGAGACCAGATTAGATCATTTTATATTACGGTTAACATAAGAATTCAGCGTAATTCTATCACATTTGTTCAATTGATGTCGCTCCTATTTCAGATCGCCTACTGGGTTGGGCGGCATCCTAAAGCGTGTGGAATGTCGAGTGAAATGCAGTATTAAACTTCTAGAGTGGGGCGAACAGAGACCCGGTTATATAATTTTACATTATGGTTAATATAAGAATTCAGCGAAATTCTATCACATTTGTTCAATTTACGTCGCTCCTATTTCAGATAGCGTCTTGGGCTAAGCGGCATCTCAAAGCGCATGAAATCTCAAGTAAAATGCACTATTAAACTTCTAGGGTAGGGAAACAGAGACCCGATTAGATTATTTTATATTATGGTTAATTTAAGGATTCAGCGAAATTCTATCACATTTGTTCAACTTACGTCGCTCCTATTTCAGATAGCGTATTGGGCTAAGCGGAATCTCAAAGCGCATGAAATGGCGAGTAAAATGCACTATCAAACTTCTAGGGTAAGGCCAACAGAGACCCGATGATATCATTTTATATTACGGTTAATATAAGAATTCAGCGTAGATCTATCACATTTGTTGAATTTACGTCGCTCCCATTTCAGATAGCGTATTGGTCTAAGCGGCATCTCAAAGCGCATGCAATGGCGAGTAAAATGCACTATTAAACTTCTAGGGTATGGCAACCAGAGACCCGATTAGATCATTTTATATTACGGTTAATTTAAGAATTCAGCGAAATTCTATCACATTCGCTCAATTTACGTCGCTTCTATTTCAGATAGCGTATTAGTCTAAGCGGCATCTCAAAGCGCATGAAATGGCGAGTAAAATGCACTATCAAACTTCTAGGGTGAGGCAAACAGAGACACGATTAGATCATTTTATATTACGGTTAATATAAGAATTCAGCGAAATTCTACCACATTTGTTCAATTTACGTCGCTCCTTTTTCAGATAGCGTATTGGGCTAAGCGGCATCTCAAAGCGCATGAAATGGCGAGTAAAATGCACTATTAAACTTCGAGGGTACGGCAAACAGAGACCCGATTAGATCATTTTAAATTACGGTTAATATAAGGATACGGCGTAATTCTATCACATTTGTCCAATTTACGACGCTCCTATTTCAGATAGCGTATTCGGCTAAGCGGCATCTCAAAGCGCATGAAATGGCGTGTAAAATGCATTATTATACTTCTAGGGTAGGGCAAACAGAGTCCCGATTAGATCATTTTATATTATGATTAATTTAAAAATTCAGCTAAATTCTATCACATTCGTTCAATTTACGTCGCTCCTATTTCAGATAGCGTATTGGGCTATGCGGCATCTCAAAGCGCATGAACTGGCGAGTAAAATACACTATCGAACTACTAGGGTAAGGCAAACAGAGACCCGATGAGATCACTTTATATTACGGTTAACATAAGAATGCAGCGAGATTCTATCACATTCGTTCAATTTACGTCGCTTCTATTTCAGATAGCGTATTGGGCTAAGCGGCATCTCAAAGCGCATGAAATGGCGAGAAAAATGCACTATTAAACTTCTAGGGAAGGCAAACAGAGACCCGACTAGATCATTTTATATAACGGTTAATATAAGAATGCAGCGTAATTCTATCACATTTGTTCAATTTACGTCGCTCCAATCTCAGATAGCGTAGTGGGCTAAGCGGCATCTCAAAGCACATGAAATGGCGAGTAAAATGCACTATTAAACTTCTAGGGTAGGGCAACCAGAGAGCCGATTAGATCATTTTACATTATGGTTAATATAAGAATTCAGCGAAATTCAATCACATTTGTTCAATATACATCGCTCCTATTTCAGATAGCGTATTAGGATAAGCGGCACCGCAAAGCGCATGAAATGACGAGTAAAATGCACCATCAAACTTCTAGGGTAGGGTGAACAGAGACCCGATGAGATAATTTTATATTATTGTTAATATACGAATTCAACGTAATTTTATCACATTTGTTCAATTTATGTCGCTCCTACTTCAGATAGCGTATTGGGCTTGGCGGCATCTTAAAGCGCGTGCAATGACGAGTAAAATGCGCTATTAAACTTCTATGATAGGGCAATCTGTGACCCGAATACATCGTATTATATTATGGTTAATATAAGAATTCTGCGTAATTCTATCACGTTTGTTCAATTTACGTAGCTCCGATTTGAGATAGCGCATTGGACTAGGCGGCATCTTAAAGCGCATGAAATGCCGAGTAAAATGAACTACTAGACTTCTATGATAGGGCAATCAGAGACCCGAATAGATCGTATTATATTATGGTTAATATAAGAATTCTGCGTAATTCAATCACGTTTGTTCAATTTACGTAGCTCCAATTTCAGATTGCGTATTGGACTAGGCGGCATCTTAAAGCGCGTGAAATATCGAGTAAAATGCACTACTAAACTTCTCGGATAGGGCAATCAGAGATCCGAATAGATCATTTTATATTATTGTTAATATAAGAATTCAACGTAATTTTATCACATTTGTTCAATTTATGTCGCTCCTATTTCAGATAGCGTATTGGGCTAGGCGGCACCTTAAAGCGCATGAAATGTCGAGTAAAATGCACTATTAAACTTCTGGGGTAAGGCAAACAGAGATCAGATTAGATTATTTTATATTATGGTTAATTTAATAATTCAGCGAAATTCTTTCACATTTGTTCAATTTAGGTCGCTCCTATTTCAGATAGCGTATTGGACTAGGCGGCATCTTGAAGCGCGTGGAATGGCGAGTGAAATGCACTATTAATGTTCTGTGATAGGGCAATCAGAGACCCGATTAGATCATTTTATATTTTGTTTAATATAAGAATCCAGCAAAATTCTATCACATTTGTTCAATTTACGTCGCTCCTATTTCAGATAGCGTATTGGGCTAAGCGGCATCTCAAAGCGCATGAAATGGCGAGTAAAATGCACTATTAAACTTCTGGGGTAAGGCGAACAGAGATCAGATTAGATCATTTTATATTATGGTTAATTTAAGAATTCAGCGACATTCTATCACATTTATTCCATTTACGTCGCTCCTACTTCAGATAGCGTATTGGCCTAAGGGGCATCTCAAAGCGCATGAAATGGCGAGTAAAATGCACTATTAAACTTCTAGGGTAAGGCAAACAGAGACCCTATTAGATCATTTTATATTATGGTTAATTTAAGAATTCAGCGAAATTCTATCACATTTGTTCAATTTACGTAGCTCCAATTTCAGATAGCGTATTGGCCTAAGGGGCATCTCAAAGCGCATGAAATGGCGAGTAAAATGCACTATTAAACTTCTAGGGTAGGGCAAACAGCGACCCGATTAGATCATTTTATATTATGGTTAATTTAAGAATTCAGCGAAATTCTATCACATTTGTTCAATTTATGTCGCTCTAATTTCAGATAGCGTACTGGGCTAGGCGGCATCTCAAAGCGCATGAAATGGCGAGTAAAATGCACTATTAAACTTCTGGGGTAAGGCAAACAGAGATCAGATTATATCATTTTATATTATGGTTAATTTAAGAATTCAGCGACATTCTATCACATTTGTTCAATTTACGTCGCTCCTATTTCAGATAGCGTATTGGCCTAAGCGGCATCTCAAAGCGCATGAGATGGCGAGTAAAATGCACTATTATACTTCTAGGGTAGGGCAAACAGAGACCCGATTAGATCATTTCATATTATGGTTAATATAAGAATTCAGCGTAATTCTATCACATTTGTTCAATTTACGTGGCTCCAATTTCAGAAAGCGTATTGGGCTAAGCGGCATCTCAAAGCGCATAAAATGACGATTGAAATGCACTATTAAACTCCTAGGGTAAGGAAAACAGTGACCCGATTAGATCATTTCATATTTTGGTTAATATAAGAATTCAGCGAAATTCTATCGCATTTGTTCAATTTACGTCGCTCCTATTTCAGATAGCGTATTGGTCTAGGAGGCATCTCAAAGCGCATGAAATGGCGAGTGAAATGCACTATTAAACTTCTAGGGTAAGGCAAACAGAGCCCCGATTAGATCATTTTATATTATGGTTAATTTAAGAATTCAGCGTAATTCTATAACATTTGTTCAATTTCCGTCGCTCCTATTTCAGATAGCGTATTGGGCTAAGCGGCATCTCAAAGCGCATGAAATGGTGAATAAAATGCACCATGAAACTTCTAGGGTAAGGCAAACAGAGACCCGATTAGATCATTTTATATTACCGTTAATATAAGAATTCAGCGTAATTCTATCACATTTGTTCAATTTACGTCGCTCCTATTTCAGATAGCGTACTGGGCTAAGCGGCATTACAAAGCGCATGAAATGGTGTGTAAAATGCTCAATTAAACTTCTAGGGTAAGGCAAACAGAGACCCGATTACATCATTTTATATTACGGTTAATATAATAATTCAGCGTACTTCTATCACATTTGTTCAATTTACGTCGCTCCTATTTCCGATAGAGTATTGGGCTAAGCGGCATCTCAAGGCGCATGAAATGGCGAGTAAAATGCACTATTAAACATCAAGGGTAAGGCGAACGGAGACCCGATCAGATCATTTTACATTATGGTTAATATAAGAATTCAGCGAAATTCTATCACATTTGTTCAATTTACGTCGCTCATATTTAAGATAGCGTATTGGGCTAAGCGGCATCTCAAAGCGCATGAAATGGCGAATAAAACGCACTATTAAGCTTCTAGGGTAGGGCAAACAGCGACCCGATTATATCATTTTATATTATGGTTCATATAAGAATTCAGCGAAATTCTATCAGATTTGTTCAATTTACGTCGCTCCTACTTCAGATAGCGTATTGGGCTAAGCGGGATCTCAAAGCGCATGAAATGACGAGTGAAATGTACTATTAAACGTCTAGGGTAGGGCGAACAGAGACCCGATTAGATCATTTTACATTATGGTTAATATATGAATTCAGCGAAATTCTATCACATTTGTTCAATTTACGTCGCTCCTATTTCAGATACCGTATTGGGATAAGCGGCATCTCAAAGCGCATGAAATGGCGAGTAAAATGCACTATTAAACTTCTAGGGTAGGGCGAACAGAGACCCGATTAGATCATTTTATATTACGGTTAATATATGAATTCAGCGTGATTTTATCACATTTGTTCAATTTACGTGGCTCCTATTTCAGATAGCGTATTGGGCTAAGCGGCATCTCAAAGCGCATGAAATGGCGAGTAAAGTGCACTATTAAACTTCTACGGTAAGGCAAACAGAGACCTGATTAGATCATTTTATATACGGTTAATTTAAGAATTCAGCGAAATTCTATCACATTCGTTCAATTTACGTCGCTCCTATTTCAGATAGCGTATTGGGCTAAGAGGCATCTCAAAGCGCATGAAATGCCGAGTAAAATGCGCTACTAATCTTCTAGGGTAGGGCAACCAGAGACCCGATTAGATCGATTTATATTATGGTTAATTTAAGAATTCAACGAAATTATGTCACATTCGTTCAATTTACGTCGCTCCTATTTCAGATAGGGTACTGGGCTAAGCGGCACCACAAAGCGCATGAAATGGCGAGTAAAATGCACTTTCAAACTTCTAGGGAAAGGCAAACAGAGACCCGTTTAGATCATTTTACATTATGGTTAATATAAGAATGCAGTGTAATTCTACCACATTTGTTCAATTTACGTCGCTCCTATTTCAGATAGCGCACTGGGCTAGGCGGCATCTTAAAGCGCGTGAAATGGCGAATATAATGCGCTATTAAACTTCTAGGATAGGGCAAACAAAGACCCGATTAGATCATTTTACATTATAGTTAATATAAGAATTCAGCGTAATTCTATCACATTTGTTCAATTTACGTCGCTCCTATTTCAGATACCGTATTGGGCTAAGCGGCATCTCAAAGCGCATGAAGTGGCGAGTAAAACGCACTATGAAGCTTCTAGAGTAAGGCAAACAGAGACCCGATTAGATCATTTTATATTACGGTTAATATAAGAGTGCAGCGTAATTCTATCACATTTGTTCAATTTACGTCGCTCCTATTTCAGATACCGTATTGGGATAAGCGGAATCTCAAAGCGCATGAAATGGCGAGTAAAATGCACTATTAAACTTCTAGGGTAGGGCGAACAGAGACCCGATTAGATCATTTTATATTACGGTTAATATATGAATTCAGCGTGATTTTTCACATTTGTTCAATTTACGTCGCTCCTATTTCAGTTTGCGTATTCGGCAAAGCGGCACCTCAAAGCGCATGAAATGGCGAGTAAAATGCACTATTAAACTTGTAGGGTAGGGCAATCAGAGACCCGATTAGATCATTTTATATTTTGTTTAATATAAGAATTCTGCGAAATTCTATCACATTTGTTCAATTTACGTCGCTCCTATTTCAGATAGCGTACTGGGCTAAGCGGCATCTTAAAGCGCGTGGAATGGCGGGTAAAATGCGCTATTAAACTTCTATGATAGGGCAATCAGAGACCCGATTAGATCATTTTATATTATGGTTAATTTCAGAATTCAGCGAAATTATATCACATTTGTTCAATTTACGTCGCTCCTATTTCAGATAGCGTACTGGGCTAGGCGGCATCTTAAAGCGCTTGGAATGGCGAGTAAAATGCACTATTAAACTTCTATGATAGGGCAATCAGATACCCGATTAGATCATATTATATTTCGTTTATTATAAGAATTCAGCGAAATTCTATCGCATTTGTTCAATTTACTTCGCTCCTATTTCAGATAGCGTATTGGGCTAAGCGGCATCTCAAAGCGAATGAAATGACGAGTGAAATGTACTATTAAACTTCTAGGGTAGGTCGAACAGGGACCCGATTAGATCATTTTACATTATGGTTAATATAAGAATTCAGCGAAATTCAAACACATTTTTTCAATTTACGTCGTTTCTATTTCAGATAGCGTATTGGGCTAAGCGGCATCTCAAAGCGCATGAAATGGGGAGTAAAATGCACTATTAAACTTCTAGGGTAGGGCGGACAGAGACCCGATTAGATCATTTTACATTATGGTTAATATAAGAATAAAGCGAAATTCTATCACATTTGTTCAATTTACGACGCTCCTATTTCAGATACCGTATTAGGCTATGCGACATCTCAAAGCGCATGAAATGCCGAGTAAAATGCACTATTAAACTTCTATGATAGGGCAAACAGAGACCCGATTAGATCATTTTATATTATGGTTAATTTAGGAATTCAGCGAAATTGTATCACATTTGTTCAATCTACGTCGCTCCTATTTCAGATAGCGTATTGGGCTAAGAGGCATCTCAAAGCGCATGAAATCGCGAGTAAAATGCACTATTATACTTCTAGGGTAGGGCAAACAGAGACCCGATTATATCATTTTATATTACTGGTAATATAAGAATTCAGGGTAATTCTATCACATTTGTTCAGTTTACGTCGCTCCTATTTCAGATAGCGTAGTGGGCTAAGCGGCATCTCAAAGCGCATGAAAGGTCGAGTGAAATCCACTATTAAACTTCTAGGGTAGGGCGAACAGAGCCCCGATTAGATCATTTTACATTATGGATAACATGAGAAGTCAGCGAAATTCTATCACATTTGTTCAATTTCCGCCGCTCCTATTTCAGAGAGCGTATTGGGCTAAGCGGCATCTCAAAGCGCATGAAATGGCGAATAAAATGCACTATCAAACTTCTAGGGTCAGGCAAACAGAGACCCGTTTAGATCATTTTACATTATGGTTAATATAAGAATGCAGTGTAATTCTATCACATTTGTTCAATTTACGTCGCTCCTATTTCGGATAGCGTATTGGGCTAGACGGCTTCTTAAAGCGCGTGGAATGACGGGTAAAATGCATTACTAACCTTCTATGATAGGGCAATCAAAGACCCGATTAGATCATTCTATATTATGGTTAATATAAGATTTCTGCATAATCCTATCACATTTGTTCAATTTATGTCGCTCCTATTTCAGATAGCGTACTCGGCTAGGCGTCATCTTGAAGCGCGTGGAATGGCGAGTAAAATGCACTATTAAACTTCTATCATAGGACAATCAGAGACCCGATTAGATGATGTAATATTTTGTTTAATATAAGAATTCAGCGAAATTGTATCACATTTGTAAAATTTACGTCGCTCCTATTTCAGTTAGCGTATTGGGCTAAGCGGCATCTCAAAGCGCATGAATTGGCGAGTAAAATGCACTATTAAACTTCTAGGGTAAGGCAAACACAGACACGAATAGATCATTCTATATTACGGTTAATATAAGAATGCAGCGTAATTCTATCACATTCGTTCAATTTACGTCGCTCCTATATCAGATAGCGCACTGGACCAGGCGGCATCTTAAAGCGTGTGCAATGGCGAGTAAAATGAAGTATTAAACTTCTATGATAGAGCAATCAGAGATCCGATTAGATCATTTTATATTTTGTTTAATATAAGAATTCAGCACAATTCTATCACATTTGTTCAATCTACGTCGCTCCTAATTCAGATAGCGTATTGGGCTAAGCGACATCTCAAAGCGCATGAAAGGTCGAGTAAAATGCACTATTAAACTTCTAGGGTAGGGCAAACAGAGACCCGATTAGATCATTTTACATTATGGTTAATATGAGAAGTCAGCGAAATTCTATCACATTTGTTCAATTTCCGCCGCTCCTATTTCAGATAGCGTATTGGGCTAAGCGGCATCTCAAAGCGCATGAAATGGCGAATAAAATGCACTATCAAACTTTTAGGGTAGGGCAACCAGAGACCCGATTAGATCATTTTATATTATGGTTAATTTAAGAATTCAGCGAAATTCTACCACATTCGTTCAATTTACGTCGCTCCTATTTCAGATAGCGTATTGGGCTAAGCGGCATCTCAAAGCGCATGAAATGGCGAGTAAAATGCGCTATTAAACTTCTAGGGTAGGGCAAACAGAGACCCGATTAGATCATTTTATATTATGGTTAATTTAAGAATTCAGCGAAATTATATCACATTCGTTCAAATTACGTCGCTCCTACTTCAGACAGTGTACTGGGCTAAGCGGCATCTCAAAGCGCATGAAATGGCGAGTAAAATGCACTATTAAAGTTCTAGGATAGGGCAAACAGAGACCCGATTAGATCATTTTATATTATGGCTAATTTAAGAATTCAGCGAAATTCTACCACATTTGTTCAATTTACGTCGCTCCTATTACAGATAGCGTATTGGGCTGAGCAGCATCTCAAAGCGCATGAAATGACGAGTGAAATGCACTCTAAAACTTCTAGGGTAGGGCAAACAGAGACCCTATTAGATCATTTTACATTATGGTTAATATAAGAATTCAGCGTAATTCTATCACATTTGTTCAATTTACGTCGCTCCTATTTCAGATAGCGTATTGGGCTAAGCGGCATCACAAAGCGCATGAAATCGGGAGTGAAATACACTATTAAACTTCTAGGGTAGGGCAAACAGAGACCCGATTATATCATTTTATATTACGGTTAAAATAAGAATGCAGCGTAATTCTATCACATTTGTTCAATTTACGTCGCTCCTATTTCAGATAGCGTATTGGTCTGAGCGGCATCTCAAAGCGCAGGAAATGGCGAATAAAATGCACTATCAAACTTCTAGGGTAGGGCAACCAGAGACCCGATTAGATCATTTTATATTATGGTTAATTTAAGAATTCAGCGAAATTCTATCACATTCGTTCAATTTACGTCGCTCCTATTTCAGATAGGGTATTGGGCTAAGCGGCACCACATAGCGCATGAAATGGCGAGTAAAATGCACTATCAAACTTCTAGGGTAAGGCAAACAGAGACCCGTTTAGATCATTTTACATTATGGTTAATATAAGAATTCAGCGAAATTCTACCACATTTGTCCAATTTACGTCGCTCCTATTTCAGATAGCGTATTGGGCTAAGCGGCATCTCAAAGCGCATGAAATGGCTAGTAAAATGCACTACTAAACTTCTAGGGTGGGGCAATCAGAGACCCGATTAGATCATTTTATATTACGGTTAATATAAGAATTCAGCGTAATTCTATCAGATTTGTTCAATTTACGTCGCTCCTATTTCAGATATCGTATTAGGCTATGCGGCATCTCAAAGCATATAAAATGGCGAGTAAAATACACTATTAAACTTCTAGATTAGGGCGAACAGTGACCCGATTATATCATTTTATATTACGGTTAATATAAGAATACAGCATAATTCTATCACATTTGTTCTATCTACGTCGCTCCTATTTCAGATAGCGTAGTGAGCTAAGCGGCATTTCAAAGCGCATGAAATGGCGAATAAAATGCACTATTAAACTTCTAGGATAGGGCAAACAGAGACCCGATTGGATCATTTTATATTATGGCTAATTTAAGAATTCAGCGAAATTCTACCACATTTGTTCAATTTATGTCGCTCCTATTTCAGATAGCGTACTGGGCTAGGCGGCATCTCAAAGCGCATGAAATGTCGAGTGAAATGCACTATTAAACGTCTAGGGTAGGGCGAACAGAGACCCGATTAGATCATTTTACATTCTGGTTAATATGAGAAGTCAGCGTAATTCTATCACATTTGTCCAATTTACGTCGCTCCTATTTCAGATAGCGTACTCGGCTAGGCGTCGTCTTGAAGCGCGTGGAATGGCGAGTAAAATGCACTATTAAACTTCTATCATAGGACAATCAGAGATCCGATTAGATCATTTTATATTTTGTTTAATATAAGGATTCAGCGAAATTCTATCACATTTGTTCAATTTACGTAGCTCCTATTTCAGATAGCGTACTGGGCTAGGCGGCATCTTAAAGCGCGTGGAACGGCGAGTAAAATGCACTATTAAACTTCTAGGGTAGGGAGCACAGAGACCGGATTAGATCATTTTACATTATGGTTAATATAAGAATTCAGCGTAATTCTATCACATTTGTTCAATTTATGTCGCTCCTATTTCAGATAGCGTACTGGGCTAAGCGGCATCACAAAGCGCAAGAAATACTGTGTAAAATGCTCAATTAAATTTGTAGGGTAAGGCAAACAGAGACCCGATTACATCATTTTATATTACGGTTAATATAATAATTCAGCGTACTTCTATCACATTTGTTAAATTTGCGTCGCTCCGATTTCAGATAGCGTATTGGGCTAAGCGGCATCTCAAAGCGCATGAAATGGCGAGTAAAATGCACTATTATACTTCTAGGGTGGGGCAATCAGAGACCCGATTAGATCATTTTATATTATGGTTAATTTAAGAATTCAGCGAAATAAAATCACATTTGTTCAATTTACGTCGCTCCTGTTTCAGAGAGGGTATTGGGCTGAGCGGCATCACAAAGCGCATGAAATGGCGAGTAAAATGCACTATCAAACTTCTAGGGTAAGGCAAACAGAGACCCGTTTAGATCATTTTACATTATGGTTAATATAAGAATGCAGTGTAATTCTATCACATTTGTTCAATTTACGTCGCCCCTATTTCAGATAGCGTACTGGGATTGGCGGCATCTTAAAGCGCGTGGAATGGCGAATATAATGCGCTGTTGAACTTCTAGGGTAGGGCAAACAAAGACCCGATTAGATCATTTTACATTATGGTTAATATAAGAATTCAGGGTTGTTCTATCACGTTTGTTCAATTTACGTCGCTCCTATTTCAGACAGCGTATTGGGCTAAGCGGCATCTCAAAGCGCATGAAATGTCGAGTGAAATGCACTATTAAACTTCTAGGGTAGGGCGAACAGAGACCCGATTAGATCTTTTTACATTATGGTTAATATGAGAAGTCAGCGAATTTCTATCACATTTGTTCAATTTCCGCCGCTACTACTTCAGATAGCGTATTGGGCTAAGCGGCATCTCAAAGCGCATGAAATGGCGAGTAAAATGCACTCTCAAACTTCTAGGGTAGGGCAACCAGAGACCCGATTAGATCATTTTATATTATGGTTAATTCAAGAATTCAGCGAAATTATATCACAATCGTTCAATTTACGTCGCTCCTATTTCAGATAGCGTATTGGGCTAAGCGGCATCTCAAAGCGCATGAAATGGCGAGTAAAATGCGCTATTAAACTTCTAGGGTACGGCAAACAGAGACCCAATTAGATCATTTTATATTATGGTTAATTCAAGAATTCAGCGAAATTATATCACAATCGTTCAATTTACGTCGCTCCTATTTCAGATAGCGTATTGGGCTAAGCGGCATCTCAAAGCGCATGAAGTGGCGAGTAAAATGCACTATGAAGCTTCTAGGGTAAGGCAAACAGTGACCCGATTAGATCATTTTATATTACGGTTAATATAAGAATTCAGCAAAATTCTATCACATTTGTTCAATTTGCGTCGCTCCTATTTCAGCTAGCGTATTGGGCTAAGCAGCATCTCAAAGCGCATGAAATGGCGAGTAAAATGCACTATTAAACTTCTATGAAAGGGCAATCAGATACCCGATTATATCATTTTATATTTCGTTTAAAATAAGAATTCTGCGAAATTCTATCACATTTGATCAATTTACCTCGCTCCTATTCCAGGTAGCGTATTGGGCTAAGCGGCATCACAAAGAGCATGAAATCGCGAGTGAAATACACTATTAAACTTCTAGGGTAAGGCAGACAGAGACCCGATTAGATCATTTTATATTACGGTTAATATAAGAATGCAGCGTAATTCTATCGCATTCGTTCAATTTACGTCGCTCCTATTTCAGATAGCGTATTGGGCTAAGCGGCACCTCAAAGCGCATGAAATGCCGAGTAAAATGCGCTGTTAAACTTCTAGGGTAGGGCAACCAGAGACCCTATTAGATCATTTTATATTATGGTTAATTTAAGAATTCAGCGAAATTATATCACATTCGTTCAATTTACGTCGCTCCTATTTCAGATAGCGTATTGGGCTAAGCGGCATCTCAAAGCGCATGAAGTGGCGAGTAAAATGCACTATGAAGCTTCTAGGGTAAGGCAAACAGAGACCCGATTAGATCATTTTATATTACGGTTAATATAAGAATTCAGCAAAATTCTATCACATTTGTTCAATTTGCGTCGCTCCTATTTCAGATAGCGTATTGGGCTAAGCAGCATCTCAAAGCGCATGAAATGGCGAGTAAAATGCACTATTAAACTTCTTTGAAAGGGCAATCAGATACCCGATTATATCATTTTATATTTCGTTTAATATAAGAATTCAGCGAAATTCTATCACATTTGAACAATTTACGTCGCTCCTATTTCAGATAGCGTATTGGGCTAAGCGGCATCTCAAAGCGCATGAAATGGCGAGTGAAATGCAGTATTAAACTTCTAGGTTAGGGAGCACAGAGACCCGATTACATCATTTTACATTATGGTTAATATAAGAATTCAGCGAAATTCTATCACATTTGTTCAATTTACGTCGCTCCTATTTCAGATAGCGTATTGGGCTAAGCGGCATCACAAACCGCATGAAATCGCGAGTGAAATACACTATCAAACTTCTAGGGTAATGCAAACAGAGACCCGTTTAGATCATTTTATAGTACGCTTAATATAAGAGTGCAGCGTAATTCTATCACATTCGTTCAATTTACGTCGCTCCTATTTCAGATAGCGTATTGGGCTAAGCGGCATCTCAAAGCGCATGAAATGCCGAGTAAAATGCGCTGTTAAACTTCTAGGGTAGGGCAACCAGAGACCCTATTAGATCATTTTATATTATGGTTAATTTAAGAATTCAGCGAAATTATATCACATTCGTTCAATTTACGTCGCTCCAATTTCAGATAGCGTATTGGGCTAAGCGGCATCTCAAAGCGCATGAAGTGGCGAGTGAAATGCACTATTAATCTTCTAGGGTAGGGCAAACAGAGACCCGATTAGATCATTTTACATTATGGTCAATATGAGAAGTCAGCGAAATTCTATCACATTTGTTCAATTTCCGCCGCTCCTATTTCAGATAGCGTATTGGGCTAAGCGGCATCTCAAAGCGCATGAAATGGGGAGTAAAATGCACTATTAAACTTCTAGGGTAGGGCAAACAGAGACCCGATTAGATCATTTTACATTATGGTTAATATAAGAATTCAGCGAAATTCTATCACATTTGTTCAATTTACGTCGCTCCTATTTCAGATATCGTATTAGGCTATGCGGCATCTCAAAGTGCATAAAATGGCGAGTAAAATACACTATTAAACTTCTAGGTTAGGGCGAACAGTGACCCGATTAGATCATTTTACGTTATGGTTAATATAAGAATTCAGCGAAATTCTATCACATTTGTTCAACTTACGACGCTCCTATTTCAGATACCGTATTAGGCTATGCGACATCTCAAACCGCATGAAATGCCGAGTAAAATACACTATTAAACTTCTAGGGTAGGGCAAACAGAGACCCGATTAGATCATTTTATATTGTGGTTAATTTAGGAATTCAGCGAAATTGTATCACATTTCTACAATTTACATCGCTCCTATTTCAGATAGCATATTGGGCTAAGCGGCATCACAAAGCGCTTGAAATGGCGAGTGAAATACACTATTAAACTTCTAGGGTAAGGCAAACAGAGACCCGATTAGATCATTTTATATTACGGTTAATATAAGAATGCAGCGTAATTCTATCACATTTGTTCAATTTACGTGGCTCCTATTTCAGATAGCGTATTGGGCTAAGCGGCATCTCAGAGCGCATGAAATGGCGAATAAAATGCACTGTCAAACTTCTAGGGTAGGGCAACCATAGACCCGGTTAGATCATTTTACATTATGGTTAATATAAGAATGCAGCGTAATTCTATTACATTTGTTCAATTTACGTGGCTCCTATTTCAGATAGCGTATTGGGCTAAGCGGCATCTCAAAGCACATGAAATGTCGAGTGAAATGCACTATTAAACTTCTAGGGTAGGGCGAACAGTGACCCGATTAGATCATTTTACATTATGGTTAATATAAGAATTAAGCGAAATTATATCACAATCGTTCAATTTACGTCGTTTCTATTTCAGATAGCGTATTGGGCTAAGCGGCATCTCAAAGCGCATGAAATGGGGAGTAAAATGCACTATTAAACTTCTAGGGTAGGGCAAACAGAGACCCGATTAGATCATTTTACATTATGGTTAATATAAGAATTCAGCGAAATTCTATCACATTTGTTCAATTTACGTCGCTCCTATTTCAGATATCGTATTAGGCTATGCGGCATCTCAAAGTGCATAAAATGGCGAGTAAAATACACTATTAAACTTCTAGGTTAGGGCGAACAGTGACCCGATTAGATCATTTTACGTTATGGTTAATATAAGAATTCAGCGAAATTCTATCACATTTGTTCAACTTACGACGCTCCTATTTCAGATACCGTATTAGGCTATGCGACATCTCAAACCGCATGAAATGCCGAGTAAAATACACTATTAAACTTCTAGGGTAGGGCAAACAGAGACCCGATTAGATCATTTTATATTATGGTTAATTTAGGAATTCAGCGAAATTGTATCACATTTGTACAATTTACATCGCTCCTATTTCAGATAGCGCATTGGGCTAAGCGGCATCTCAAGGCGCATGAAATGGCGAGTAAGATGCACTATTAATCTTCTAGGGTAAGGCAAATAGAGACCCGATTAGATCATTTTATATTACGGTCAATATAAGAATTCAGCGTAATTCTATCACATTTGTTCAATTTACGTCGCTCCTATTTCAGATAGCGTCCTGGGCTAGGCGGCATCTTAAAGCGCGTGGAATGGCGAGTAAAATGCACTATTAAACTTCTATGATAGGGCAAACAGAGACACGATTAGATCATTTTATATTATGGTTAATTTAAGAATTCAGCGAAATTCTATCACATTTGTTCAACTTACGTCGCTCCTATTTCAGATAGCGTACTGGGCTGGGCGGCATCTTAAAACGCATGAAATGGCGAGTAAAATGCACTATTAAACTTCTAGGGTAGGGCAAACAGAGACCCGATTGGATCATTTTATATTATGGTTAATTTAAGAATTCAGCGAAATACTATCACATTTGTTCAATTTACGTCGTTCCTATTTCAGATTGCGAACTGGGCTGGGCGGCATCTTAAAGCGCGTGGAATGGCGAGTAAAATGCACTATTAAACTTCTATGACAGGGCAGTCAGAAACCCGTATAGATCATTTTATATTTTGTTTAATATAAGATTTCAGAGAAATTCTATCACTTTTGTTGAATTTACGTCGCTCCTATTTCAGATAGCGTATTGGGCTAAGCGGCACCTCAAAGCGCATGAAATGGCGAATAAAATGCACTCTTAAACTTCTAGGGTAGGGCCAACAGGGACCCGATTAGATCATTTTATATCATGGTTAATTTAAGAATTCAGCGAAATTCTATCACTTTTGTTCAATTTACGTCGCTCCTATTTCCGATAGCCTACTGGGCTAGGCGGCATCTTATAGCGCGTGGAATGGCGAGTAAAATGCAACATTAAACGTCTATGATAGGACAATCAGAGACCCGATTAGATCATTTTATATTTTGTTTAATATAAGATTTCAGAGTAATTCGATCACTTTTGTTCAATTGACGTCGCTCCTATTTCAGATAGCGTATTGGGCCAATCGTCATCTCAAAGCGCATGAAATGGCGACTAAAATGAACAATTAAACTTCTAGGGTAGGGCAAAGAGAGACCCGATTAGATCATTTTATATTATGGTTAATGTAAGAACACAGCGAAATTCTATCACATTTGTTCAATTTACGTCGCTCCTATTTCAGATATCGTATTGGGCGAAGCGGCATCTCAAAGCGCATGAAATGGCGAGTAAAATGCACTATGAAGCTTCTAGGGTAAGGCAAACAGAGACCCGATTAGATCATTTTATATTACGGTTAATATAAGAATTCCGCGTAACTCTATCACATTTGTTCAATTTACGTCGCTCCTATTTCGTATATCGTATTGGGCGAAGCGGCATCTCAAAGCGCATGAAATGGCGAGTAAAATGCACTATGAAGCTTCTAGGGTAAGGCAAACAGAGACCCGATTAGATCATTTTATATTACGGTTAATATAAGAATTCCGCGTAATTCTATCACATTTGTTCAATTTACGTCGCTCCTATTTCAGATAGCGTATTGGGCTAAGCGGCATCTGAAATCGCATGAAATGGCGAGTAAAATGCACTATTAAACTTCTAGGGTAGGGCAAACGGAGACCCGATTAGATCATTTTATATTAAGGTTAATATAAGAATTCAGCGTAATTCTATCACATTTGTTCAACTTACGTCGCTCCTATTTCAGAAAGCGTACTGGGCTAGGCGGCATTTTGAAGCGCGTGGAAATGCGAGTAAAATGCACTACAAACTTCTATGATATGGCAATCAGAGACTCGATTAGATCATTTTATATTTTGGTTAATATAAGAATTCGGCGAAATTCTATCTCATTTGTTCAATTTGCATCTCTCCTATTTCAGATAGCGGATTGGGCTAAGCGGCATCTCAAAGCGCATGACATGACGAGTAAAATGCACTATTAAACTTCTGGGGTAGGGCAAACAGAGACCCGATTAGATCATTTTATATTATGGTTAATTTAAGAATTCAGCGAAATTCTATCACATTTGTTCAATTTACGTCGCACCTATTTCAGATAGCGTATTGGGCTAGGCGGCATCTTAAAGCGCGTGGAGTGGCGAGTAAAATGCACTATTAAACTTCTATGATATGGCAATCAGAGACCCGATTAGATCATTTTATATTATGGTTCATATAAGAATTCAGCGAAATTCTATCACATTTGTTAAATTTGCGTCGCTCCTATTTCAGATAGCGTACTGGGCTAGGCGGCATCTTAAAGCGCGTGGAATGGCGAGTGAAATGCACTATTAAACTTCTATGATAGGGCAATCAGAGACCCGATTAGATCATTTTATATTATGGTTCATATAAGGATTCAGCGAAATTCTATCACATTTGTTCAATTTACGTCGCTCCTACTTCAGATAGCGTATTGGGCTAATCGGCATCCTAAAGCGCGTGGAATGACGAGTGAAATGCACTATTAAACTGCAAGGATAGGGCGAACAGAGACCCGATTAGGTCATTTCATATTTTGGTTAATATAAGAATTCAGCGAAATTCTATCACATTTGTTCAATTTACGTCGCTCCTATTTCAGATAGCGTACTGGGCTAAGCGGCATCACAAAGCGCATGACATGGTGTGTAAAATGCTAAATTAAACTTCTAGGGTAAGGCAAACAGAGCCCCGATTACATCATTTTATATTACGGTTAATATAATAATTCAGCGTACATCTATCACATTTGTTAAATTTACGTCGCTCCTATTTCAGATAGCGTATTGGGCTAAACGGCATCCTAAAGAGCATGAAATGGCCAGTAAAATGCACTATTAAACTTCTAGGGTAGGGCGAACAGAGACCCGATTAGATCATTTTACATTTTGGTTAATATAAGAATTCAGCGAATTTCTATCACATTTGTTCAATTTACGTCGCTCCTATTTCAGATAGTATATTGGGCTAGGCGGCATCTTAAAACGCGTGGAATGACGAGTAAAATGCACCACTAAACTTCTTTGATAGGGCAATCAGAGACCCGATTAGATCATTATATATTATGGTTAACATAAGAATTCAGCGAAATTCTATCACATTTGTTCAATTTACGTCGCTCCTATTTCAGATAGCGTATTGGGCTAAGCGGCATCTTAAAGCGCATGAAATGTCGAGTAAAATCCACTACTAAACTTCCAGGATAGGGCAATCAGAGTCCCGATTAGATCATCTTATATTATTACTAATTTAAGAATTCATCGTAACTCTATCACATTTGTCCAATTCACGTCGCTCCTACACCAGATATCGTATTGAGCTAGGCGGCACCTTAAAGCGCATGAAATGGCGAGTAAAATGCACTATTAAACTTCTATGATAGGGTAATCAGAGACCCGAGTAGAATATATTATATTATGGTTAATATAAGAATTCTGCGTAATTCTATCACATTTGTCCAATTTACGTAGCTCCTACTTCAGATAGCGTATTGGGCTAAGCGGCATCTTAAAGCGAATGAAATGCCGAACAAAATGCACTATTAAACTTCTATCATGGGGCAATCAGAGACCTGATTAGATCATCTTATATTATGGTTAATATAAGAATTCTGCGTAATTCTATCACATTTGTGCAATATACTTTGCTCCTATTTCAGATAGCGTATTGGGATAGGCTGCACCTTAAAGCGCATGGCATGACGAGTAAAATGCACTACTAACCTTCTGTTATAGGGCAATCAGAGACCCGATTAGCTCATTTTATGTTATGGTTAATAGAAGAATACAGCGCAATTCTTTCACATTTGTTCTATTTACGTCGCTCCTATTCCAGACAGCGAATTGGGCTAGGCGGCACCTTAGAGCGCATGCAATGACGAGTAAAATGCACTATTAAACTTCTATGATAGGGCAATCAGAGACCCGAATATATCATATTATATTATTGTTAATATAAGAATTCTGCGTAATTCTATCACGTTTGTTCAATTTCCGTAGCTCCAGTTTCAGATAGCGTATTGGTCTATGCGGCATCTTAAGGCACATGAAATGCCGAGCAAAATGCACTACTAAACTTCACGGATAAGTCCATCAGAGACCCGATTAGATCATGTTATATTATGGTTAATATAAGAATTCTGTGTAATTCTATCACATTTGTTCAATTTACGTCGCTCCTATTTCAGATAGCGTATTGGGCTAAGCGGCATCTCAAAGCGCATGAAATGGCGAGTAAAATGCACTATTAAATTTCTAGGGTAGGGCAAACACAGGCCCGATTATATCATTTTATATTATGGTTAATTTAAGAATCCAGCGAAATTCTATCACATTTGTTCAACTTACGTCGCTCCTATTTCAGATAGCGTATTGGGCTAAGCGGCATCTCAAAGCGCATGAAATGGCGAGTAAAATGCACTATTAAACTTCTAGAGTAAGGCAAAGAGAGTCCCGATTAGATCATTTCATATTATGGTTAATTTAAGAATTCAGCAAAATTCCATCACATTCGTTCAATTTACGTCGCTCCTATTTCAGATAGCCTACTGGGCTAGGCGGCATCTTAAAGCGCGTGGAATGGCCAGTAAAATGCACCATTAAACTTCTATGATACGGCAATCAGAGACCCGAATAGATCATTTTATATTTTGGTTAATATAAGAATTCAGCGAAACTCTATCACATTTGTTCAATTTACGTCGCTCCTACTTCAGATAGCGTATTGGGCTAAGCGGCATCTCAAAGTGCATGAAATGGCGAGTAAAATGCACTATTAAACTTCTAGGGTAAGGCAAACGGAGACCCGATTAGATCATTTTATATTATGGTTAATTTAAGAATTCAGCAAAGTTCTATCACATTTGTTCAATTTACGTCGCTCCTATTTAAGATAGCGTATTGGGCTAAGCGGCATCTCAAAGCGCATGAAATGACGAGTGAAATGCACTATTAAACTTCTAGGGTAAGGCAAACAGAGACCCGATTAGATCATTTTATATTACGGTTAATATAAGTATTCAGCGAAATTCCATCACATTTCTTCAATTTTCGTCGCTCCTATTTCAGATAGCGTATTGGGCTAATCGGCATCTCAATGCGCATGAAATGGCGAGTAAAATGCACTATTAAACTTCTATGATAGGGCACTCAGAGACCCGGTTAGATCATTTTATGTTTTGGTTAATATAAGAATTCAGCAGAGTTCTATCACATTTGTTCAATTTACGTCGCTCCTATTTCAGATAGCGTATGGGATAAGCTGCATCTCAAAGCGCATGAAATGATGAGTGAAATGTACTATTAAACTTCTAGGGTAGGGCGAAGAGAGACCCGATTACATCATTTAACATGAAGGTTAATATAAGAATTCAGCGAAATTCTATCACATCTGTTCAATTTACGTCGCTCCTATTTCAGATAGCGTATTGGGCTAAGCGGCATCTCAATGCCCATGAAATGGCGAGTAAAATGCACTATTAAACTTCAAGGATAAGGCAAACAGAGACCCGATTAGATCATTTTATATTACGGTTAATATAAGTATTCAGCGAAATTCCATCACATTTCTTCAATTTTCGTCGCTCCTATTTCAGATAGCGTATTGGGCTAATCGGCATCTCAATGCGCATGAAATGGCGAGTAAAATGCACTATTAAACTTCTAGGATAAGGCAAACAGAGACCCGATTAGATCATTTTATATTACGGTTAATATAAGTATTCAGCGTAATTCTATCACATTTGTTCAGCTTACGTCACTCCTATTTCAGATAGCGTACTGGGCTAGGCGGCATCTCAAAGCGCGTGGAATGGCGAGTAAAATGCACTACTAAGCTTCTATGATAGGGCAATCAGAGACCCGATTAGATCCATTTATATTTTGTTTAATATAAGATTTCAGGGAAATTCTATCACATTTGTTCAATTGACGTCGCTCCTATTTCAGATAGCGTATTGGGCTAAGCGGCATCTCAAACCGCATGAAATGACGAGTGAAATGCACTATTAAACTTCTAGGGTAGGGCGAACAGGGACCCGATTTGATTATTTTACGTTAAGGTTAATATAAGATTTCAGGGAAATTCTATCACATTTGTTCAATTTACGTCGCTCCTATTTCAGATAGCGTAATGGGCTAAGCGGCATGTCAAAGCGCATGAAATGGCGAGTGAAATGCACTATTAAACTTCTAGGGTAAGGCAAAGGGAGACCCGATTAGATCATTTTATATTACGGTTAATATAAGAATGCAGCGTAATTCTATCACATTTGTTCAATTTACGTCGCTCCTATTTCAGATAGCCTACTGGGCTAGGCGGCATCTTAAAGCGCGTGAAATGTCGTGTAAAATGCACTTTTAAACTTCTAGGGTAGGGCAAACGGAGACCCGATTAGATCATTTTATATTATGGTTAATTTAAGAATTCAGCAAAATTCTATCACATTTATTCAATTTACGTCGCTCCTATTTCAGATAGCGTACTGGGCTGGTTCGCATCTTAAAGCGCCTGGAATGGAGAGTAAAATGCACTATTAAACTTCTATAATAGGGCAATAAGAGACCCGATTAGATCATTTTATATTTTGGTTAATATAAGAATTCTGCGAAATTCTATCACATTTGTTCAATTGACGTCGCTCCTATTTCAGATAGCGTATTGGGCTAAGCGGTATCTCAAAGCGCATGAAGTGGGGAGTAAAATGCACTATTAAACTTCTATGATAGGGCAATCAGAGACCCGATTAGATCATTTTATATTTTGGTTAATATAAGAATTCAGCGAAATTCTATCACATTTGTTCAATTTACGTCGCTCCTATTTCTGATAGCGTATTGTGCTAGGCGGCATCTTAAAGCGCGTGGAATGGCGAGTAAAATGCACTATTAAACTTCTAGGGTAGGGCAAACAGAGACCAGATTAGATCATTTTATATTTTGGTTAATATAAGATTTCAGGGAAATTCTATCACATTTGTTCAATTGACGTCGCTCCTATTTCAGATAGCGTATTGGGCTAAGCGGCATCTCAAACCGCATGAAATGACGAGTGAAATGCACTATTAAACTTCTAGGGTAGGGTGAACAGAGACCCGAATAGATCATTTTACATTAAGGTTCATATAAGAATTCAGCAAAATTCTATCACATTTGTTCCATTTACGTCTCTCATATTTCAGATAGCGTATTGGGCTAAGCGGCATCTCAAAGCGCATGAAATGACGAGTGAAATGCACTATTAAACTTCTAGGGTGGGGTGAACAGAGACCCGAATAGATCATTTTACATTAAGGTTCATATAAGAATTCAGCAAAATTCTATCACATTTGTTCTATTTACGTCGCTCCTATTTCAGATAGCGTACTGGGCTGGTTGGCATCTCAAAGCGCATGAAATGGCGAGTAAAATGCACTATTAAACTTCTAGGGTAGGGCAAACAGAGACCAGATTAGATCATTTTATGTTTTGGTTAATATAAGAATTCAGCGAAATTCTATCACATTTGTTCAATTTACGTCGCTCCTATTTCAGATGGCGTATTGTGCTAGGCGGCATCTTAAAGCGCGTGGAATGGCGAGTAAAATGCACTATTAAACTTCTAGGGTAGGGCGAAGAGAGACCCGATTAGATCATTTTCTATTATGGTTAATTTAAAAATTCAGCAAAATTCTATCACATTTGTTCAATTTACGTCGCTCCTTTTTCAGATAGCGTACTGGTCTAGGCGGCATCTTAAAGCGCTTGGAATGGCGAGTAAAATGCACTATTAAACTTCTAGGGTAGGGCAAACAGAGACCAGATTAGATCATTTTATATTAAGGTTAATTTAAGATTTCAGCAAAATTCTATCACATTTGTTCAATTTACGTCGCTCCTATTTCAGATAGCGTATCGGGCTAAGCGGCATCTCAAACCGCATGAAATGACGAGTGAAATGCACTATTAAACTTCTAGGGTAGGGCGAACACGGTCCCGATTTGATTACTTTACGTTAAGGTTAATATAAGATTTCAGGGAAATTCTATCACATTTGTTCCATTTACGTCGCTCATATTTCAGACAGCGTATTGGGCTAAGCGGCATCTCAAAGCGCATGAAATGGCGAGTAAAATGCACTATTAAATTTCTAGGGTAGGGCAAACACAGGCCCGATTATATCATTTTATATTATGGTTAATTTAAGAATCCAGCGAAATTCTATCACATTTGTTCAACTTACGTCGCTCCTATTTCAGATAGCGTACTGGGCTAGGCGGCATCTTAAAGCGCGAGGAGTGGCGAGTAAAATGCACTACTAAGCTTCTATGATAGAGCAATCAGAGACCGGATTAGATCATTTTATATTTTGTTTAATATAAGATTTCTGGGAAATTCTATCACATTTGTTCAATTTACATCGCTCCTATTTCAGATAGCGTATTGGGATAAGAGGCATCTCAAAGCGCATGAAACGACGAGTGAAATGCACTGTTACACTTCTATGGTAAGGCTAACAGAGACCCGATTAGATCATTTTATATTACGGTTATTATAAGAATGCAGCGTAATTCTATCACATTAGTTCAATTTACGTCGCCCCTATTTCAGATAGCCTACTGGGATAGGCGGCATCTTAAACCGCGTGGAATGGCGAGTAAAATGCACTATTAACCTTCTATGATAGGGCAATCAGAGACCCGATTAGGTCATTTTATATTTTGGTTAATATAAGATTTCAGCGTAATTCTATCACATTTGTTCAACTTACGTTGCTCCTATTTCAGATAGCGTACTGTGCTAGCCGGCATCTTAAAGCCCGTGGAATGACGAGTAAAATACACTAATAACCTTCTATGATAGGGTAATCAGGGACCCGATTAGATCATTTTATATTATTGTTAATATAAGAATTCAACGTAGTTTCATCACATTTGTTCAATTTACGTCGCTCCTACTTCAGATAGCGTATTGGGCTAATCGGCATCCTAAAGCGCGTGGAATGACGAGTGAAATGCACTATTAAACTGCAAGGATAGGGCGAACAGAGACCCGATTAGGTCATTTCATATTTTGGTTAATATAAGAATTCAGCGAAATTCTATCACATTTGTTCAATTTACGTCGCTCCTATTTCAGATAGCGTACTGGGCTAAGCGGCATCACAAAGCGCATGACATGGTGTGTAAAATGCTAAATTAAACTTCTAGGGTAAGGCAAACAGAGCCCCGATTACATCATTTTATATTACGGTTAATATAATAATTCAGCGTACATCTATCACATTTGTTAAATTTACGTCGCTCCTATTTCAGATAGCGTATTGGGCTAAGCGGCATCCTAAAGAGCATGAAATGGCCAGTAAAATGCACTATTAAACTTCTAGGGTAGGGCGAACAGAGACCCGATTAGATCATTTTACATTTTGGTTAATATAAGAATTCAGCGAATTTCTATCACATTTGTTCAATTTACGTCGCTCCTATTTCAGATAGTATATTGGGCTAGGCGGCATCTTAAAACGCGTGGAATGACGAGTAAAATGCACCACTAAACTTCTTTGATAGGGCAATCAGAGACCCGATTAGATCATTATATATTATGGTTAACATAAGAATTCAGCGAAATTCTATCACATTTGTTCAATTTACGTCGCTCCTATTTCAGATAGCGTATTGGGCTAAGCGGCATCTTAAAGCGCATGAAATGTCGAGTAAAATCCACTACTAAACTTCCAGGATAGGGCAATCAGAGTCCCGATTAGATCATCTTATATTATTACTAATTTAAGAATTCATCGTAACTCTATCACATTTGTCCAATTCACGTCGCTCCTACACCAGATATCGTATTGAGCTAGGCGGCACCTTAAAGCGCATGAAATGGCGAGTAAAATGCACTATTAAACTTCTATGATAGGGTAATCAGAGACCCGAGTAGAATATATTATATTATGGTTAATATAAGAATTCTGCGTAATTCTATCACATTTGTCCAATTTACGTCGCTCCTACTTCAGATAGCGTATTGGGCTAAGCGGCATCTTAAAGCGAATGAAATGCCGAACAAAATGCACTATTAAACTTCTATCATGGGGCAATCAGAGACCTGATTAGATCATCTTATATTATGGTTAATATAAGAATTCTGCGTAATTCTATCACATTTGTGCAATATACTTTGCTCCTATTTCAGATAGCGTATTGGGATAGGCTGCACCTTAAAGCGCATGGCATGACGAGTAAAATGCACTACTAACCTTCTGTTATAGGGCAATCAGAGACCCGATTAGCTCATTTTATGTTATGGTTAATAGAAGAATACAGCGAAATTCTTTCACATTTGTTCTATTTACGTCGCTCCTATTCCAGACAGCGAATTGGGCTAGGCGGCACCTTAGAGCGCATGCAATGACGAGTAAAATGCACTATTAAACTTCTATGATAGGGCAATCAGAGACCCGAATATATCATATTATATTATTGTTAATATAAGAATTCTGCGTAATTCTATCACGTTTGTTCAATTTCCGTAGCTCCAGTTTCAGATAGCGTATTGGGCTATGCGGCATCTTAAGGCACATGAAATGTCGAGCAAGATGCACTACTAAACTTCTCGGATAGGGCAATCAGAGACCCGATTAGGTCATCTTATATTATGATTAATATAAGAATTCAGCGTAATTTTATCACATTTGTTCAATTTACGTCGCCCCTATTTCAGATAGCGTATTGGGCTAGGCGGCATCTTAAAGCGCATGAAATGCCGAGCAAAATGCACTACTAAACTTCACGGATAAGTCCATCAGAGACCCGATTAGATCATGTTATATTATGGTTAATATAAGAATTCTGTGTAATTCTATCACATTTGTTCAATTTACGTCGCTCCTATTTCAGATAGCGTATTGGGCTAAGCGGCATCTCAAAGCGCATGAAATGGCGAGTAAAATGCACTATTAAATTTCTAGGGCAGGGCAAACACAGGCCCGATTATATCATTTTATATTATGGTTAATTTAAGAATCCAGCGAAATTCTATCACATTTGTTCAACTTACGTCGCTCCTATTTCAGATAGCGTATTGGGCTAAGCGGCATCTCAAAGCGCATGAAATGGCGAGTAAAATGCACTATTAAACTTCTAGAGTAAGGCAAAGAGAGTCCCGATTAGATCATTTCATATTATGGTTAATTTAAGAATTCAGCAAAATTCCATCACATTCGTTCAATTTACGTCGCTCCTATTTCAGATAGCCTACTGGGCTAGGCGGCATCTTAAAGCGCGTGGAATGGCCAGTAAAATGCACCATTAAACTTCTATGATACGGCAATCAGAGACCCGAATAGATCATTTTATATTTTGGTTAATATAAGAATTCAGCGAAACTCTATCACATTTGTTCAATTTACGTCGCTCCTACTTCAGATAGCGTATTGGGCTAAGCGGCATCTCAAAGTGCATCAAATGGCGAGTAAAATGCACTATTAAACTTCTAGGGTAAGGCAAACAGAGACCCGATTAGATCATTTTATATTATGGTTAATTTAAGAATTCAGCAAAGTTCTATCACATTTGTTCAATTTACGTCGCTCCTATTTAAGATAGCGTATTGGGCTAAGCGGCATCTCAAAGCGCATGAAATGACGAGTGAAATGCACTATTAAACTTCTAGGGTAAGGCAAACAGAGACCCGATTAGATCATTTTATATTACGGTTAATATAAGTATTCAGCGAAATTCCATCACATTTCTTCAATTTTCGTCGCTCCTATTTCAGATAGCGTATTGGGCTAAGCGGCATCTCAAAGCGCATGAAATGGCGAGTAAAATGCACTATTAAACTTCTATGATAGGGCACTCAGAGACCCGGTTAGATCATTTTATATTTTGGTTAATATAAGAATTCAGCAGAGTTCTATCACATTTGTTCAATTTACGTCGCTCCTATTTCAGATAGCGTATGGGATAAGCTGCATCTCAAAGCGCATGAAATGATGAGTGAAATGTACTATTAAACTTCTAGGGTAGGGCGAAGAGAGACCCGATTACATCATTTAACATGAAGGTTAATATAAGAATTCAGCGAAATTCTATCACATCTGTTCAATTTACGTCGCTCCTATTTCAGATAGCGTATTGGGCTAAGCGGCATCTCAATGCCCATGAAATGGCGAGTAAAATGCACTATTAAACTTCTAGGATAAGGCAAACAGAGACCCGATTAGATCATTTTATATTACGGTTAATATAAGTATTCAGCGAAATTCCATCACATTTCTTCAATTTTCGTCGCTCCTATTTCAGATAGCGTATTGGGCTAATCGGCATCTCAATGCGCATGAAATGGCGAGTAAAATGCACTATTAAACTTCTAGGATAAGGCAAACAGAGACCCGATTAGATCATTTTATATTACGGTTAATATAAGTATTCAGCGTAATTCTATCACATTTGTTCAGCTTACGTCACTCCTATTTCAGATAGCGTACTGGGCTAGGCGGCATCTCAAAGCGCGTGGAATGGCGAGTAAAATGCACTACTAAGCTTCTATGATAGGGCAATCAGAGACCCGATTAGATCCATTTATATTTTGTTTAATATAAGATTTCAGGGAAATTCTATCACATTTGTTCAATTGACGTCGCTCCTATTTCAGATAGCGTATTGGGCTAAGCGGCATCTCAAACCGCATGAAATGACGAGTGAAATGCACTATTAAACTTCTAGGGTAGGGCGAACAGGGACCCGATTTGATTATTTTACGTTAAGGTTAATATAAGATTTCAGGGAAATTCTATCACATTTGTTCAATTTACGTCGCTCCTATTTCAGATAGCGTAATGGGCTAAGCGGCATGTCAAAGCGCATGAAATGGCGAGTGAAATGCACTATTAAACTTCTAGGGTAAGGCAAAGGGAGACCCGATTAGATCATTTTATATTACGGTTAATATAAGAATGCAGCGTAATTCTATCACATTTGTTCAATTTACGTCGCTCCTATTTCAGATAGCCTACTGGGCTAGGCGGCATCTTAAAGCGCGTGAAATGTCGTGTAAAATGCACTTTTAAACTTCTAGGGTAGGGCAAACGGAGACCCGATTAGATCATTTTATATTATGGTTAATTTAAGAATTCAGCAAAATTCTATCACATTTATTCAATTTACGTCGCTCCTATTTCAGATAGCGTACTGGGCTGGTTCGCATCTTAAAGCGCCTGGAATGGAGAGTAAAATGCACTATTAAACTTCTATAATAGGGCAATAAGAGACCCGATTAGATCATTTTATATTTTGGTTAATATAAGAATTCTGCGAAATTCTATCACATTTGTTCAATTGACGTCGCTCCTATTTCAGATAGCGTATTGGGCTAAGCGGTATCTCAAAGCGCATGAAGTGGCGAGTAAAATGCACTATTAAACTTCTATGATAGGGCAATCAGAGACCCGATTAGATCATTTTATATTTTGGTTAATATAAGAATTCAGCGAAATTCTATCACATTTGTTCAATTTACGTCGCTCCTATTTCTGATAGCGTATTGTGCTAGGCGGCATCTTAAAGCGCGTGGAATGGCGAGTAAAATGCACTATTAAACTTCTAGGGTAGGGCAAACAGAGACCAGATTAGATCATTTTATATTTTGGTTAATATAAGATTTCAGGGAAATTCTATCACATTTGTTCAATTGACGTCGCTCCTATTTCAGATAGCGTATTGGGCTAAGCGGCATCTCAAACCGCATGAAATGACGAGTGAAATGCACTATTAAACTTCTAGGGTAGGGTGAACAGAGACCCGAATAGATCATTTTACATTAAGGTTCATATAAGAATTCAGCAAAATTCTATCACATTTGTTCCATTTACGTCTCTCATATTTCAGATAGCGTATTGGGCTAAGCGGCATCTCAAAGCGCATGAAATGACGAGTGAAATGCACTATTAAACTTCTAGGGTGGGGTGAACAGAGACCCGAATAGATCATTTTACATTAAGGTTCATATAAGAATTCAGCAAAATTCTATCACATTTGTTCTATTTACGTCGCTCCTATTTCAGATAGCGTACTGGGCTGGTTGGCATCTCAAAGCGCATGAAATGGCGAGTAAAATGCACTATTAAACTTCTAGGGTAGGGCAAACAGAGACCAGATTAGATCATTTTATGTTTTGGTTAATATAAGAATTCAGCGAAATTCTATCACATTTGTTCAATTTACGTCGCTCCTATTTCAGATGGCGTATTGTGCTAGGCGGCATCTTAAAGCGCGTGGAATGGCGAGTAAAATGCACTATTAAACTTCTAGGGTAGGGCGAAGAGAGACCCGATTAGATCATTTTCTATTATGGTTAATTTAAAAATTCAGCAAAATTCTATCACATTTGTTCAATTTACGTCGCTCCTTTTTCAGATAGCGTACTGGGCTAGGCGGCATCTTAAAGCGCTTGGAATGGCGAGTAAAATGCACTATTAAACTTCTAGGGTAGGGCAAACAGAGACCAGATTAGATCATTTTATATTAAGGTTAATTTAAGATTTCAGCAAAATTCTATCACATTTGTTCAATTTACGTCGCTCCTATTTCAGATAGCGTATCGGGCTAAGCGGCATCTCAAACCGCATGAAATGACGAGTGAAATGCACTATTAAACTTCTAGGGTAGGGCGAACACGGTCCCGATTTGATTACTTTACGTTAAGGTTAATATAAGATTTCAGGGAAATTCTATCACATTTGTTCCATTTACGTCGCTCATATTTCAGACAGCGTATTGGGCTAAGCGGCATCTCAAAGCGCATGAAATGGCGAGTAAAATGCACTATTAAATTTCTAGGGTAGGGCAAACACAGGCCCGATTATATCATTTTATATTATGGTTAATTTAAGAATCCAGCGAAATTCTATCACATTTGTTCAACTTACGTCGCTCCTATTTCAGATAGCGTACTGGGCTAGGCGGCATCTTAAAGCGCGAGGAGTGGCGAGTAAAATGCACTACTAAGCTTCTATGATAGAGCAATCAGAGACCGGATTAGATCATTTTATATTTTGTTTAATATAAGATTTCTGGGAAATTCTATCACATTTGTTCAATTTACATCGCTCCTATTTCAGATAGCGTATTGGGATAAGAGGCATCTCAAAGCGCATGAAACGACGAGTGAAATGCACTGTTACACTTCTATGGTAAGGCTAACAGAGACCCGATTAGATCATTTTATATTACGGTTATTATAAGAATGCAGCGTAATTCTATCACATTAGTTCAATTTACGTCGCCCCTATTTCAGATAGCCTACTGGGCTAGGCGGCATCTTAAAGCGCGTGGAATGGCCAGTAAAATGCACCATTAAACTTCTATGATACGGCAATCAGAGACCCGAATAGATCATTTTATATTTTGGTTAATATAAGAATTCAGCGAAACTCTATCACATTTGTTCAATTTACGTCGCTCCTATTTCAGATAGCGTATTGGGCTAAGCGGCATCTCAAAGTGCATCAAATGGCGAGTAAAATGCACTATTAAACTTCTAGGGTAAGGCAAACAGAGACCCGATTAGATCATTTTATATTATGGTTAATTTAAGAATTCAGCAAAGTTCTATCACATTTGTTCAATTTACGTCGCTCCTATTTAAGATAGCGTATTGGGCTAAGCGGCATCTCAAAGCGCATGAAATGACGAGTGAAATGCACTATTAAACTTCTAGGGTAAGGCAAACAGAGACCCGATTAGATCATTTTATATTACGGTTAATATAAGTATTCAGCGAAATTCCATCACATTTCTTCAATTTTCGTCGCTCCTATTTCAGATAGCGTATTGGGCTAAACGGCATCTCAAAGCGCATGAAATGGCGAGTAAAATGCACTATTAAACTTCTATGATAGGGCACTCAGAGACCCGGTTAGATCATTTTATATTTTGGTTAATATAAGAATTCAGCAGAGTTCTATCACATTTGTTCAATTTACGTCGCTCCTATTTCAGATAGCGTATGGGATAAGCTGCATCTCAAAGCGCATGAAATGATGAGTGAAATGTACTATTAAACTTCTAGGGTAGGGCGAAGAGAGACCCGATTACATCATTTAACATGAAGGTTAATATAAGAATTCAGCGAAATTCTATCACATCTGTTCAATTTACGTCGCTCCTATTTCAGATAGCGTATTGGGCTAAGCGGCATCTCAATGCGCATGAAATGGCGAGTAAAATGCACTATTAAACTTCTAGGATAAGGCAAACAGAGACCCGATTAGATCATTTTATATTACGGTTAATATAAGTATTCAGCGAAATTCCATCACATTTCTTCAATTTTCGTCGCTCCTATTTCAGATAGCGTATTGGGCTAATCGGCATCTCAATGCGCATGAAATGGCGAGTAAAATGCACTATTAAACTTCTAGGATAAGGCAAACAGAGACCCGATTAGATCATTTTATATTACGGTTAATATAAGTATTCAGCGTAATTCTATCACATTTGTTCAGCTTACGTCACTCCTATTTCAGATAGCGTACTGGGCTAGGCGGCATCTCAAAGCGCGTGGAATGGCGAGTAAAATGCACTACTAAGCTTCTATGATAGGGCAATCAGAGACCCGATTAGATCCATTTATATTTTGTTTAATATAAGATTTCAGGGAAATTCTATCACATTTGTTCAATTGACGTCGCTCCTATTTCAGATAGCGTATTGGGCTAAGCGGCATCTCAAACCGCATGAAATGACGAGTGAAATGCACTATTAAACTTCTAGGGTAGGGCGAACAGGGACCCGATTTGATTATTTTACGTTAAGGTTAATATAAGATTTCAGGGAAATTCTATCACATTTGTTCAATTTACGTCGCTCCTATTTCAGATAGCGTAATGGGCTAAGCGGCATGTCAAAGCGCATGAAATGGCGAGTGAAATGCACTATTAAACTTCTAGGGTAAGGCAAAGGGAGACCCGATTAGATCATTTTATATTACGGTTAATATAAGAATGCAGCGTAATTCTATCACATTTGTTCAATTTACGTCGCTCCTATTTCAGATAGCCTACTGGGCTAGGCGGCATCTTAAAGCGCGTGAAATGTCGTGTAAAATGCACTTTTAAACTTCTAGGGTAGGGCAAACGGAGACCCGATTAGATCATTTTATATTATGGTTAATTTAAGAATTCAGCAAAATTCTATCACATTTATTCAATTTACGTCGCTCCTATTTCAGATAGCGTACTGGGCTGGTTCGCATCTTAAAGCGCCTGGAATGGAGAGTAAAATGCACTATTAAACTTCTATAATAGGGCAATAAGAGACCCGATTAGATCATTTTATATTTTGGTTAATATAAGAATTCTGCGAAATTCTATCACATTTGTTCAATTGACGTCGCTCCTATTTCAGATAGCGTATTGGGCTAAGCGGTATCTCAAAGCGCATGAAGTGGCGAGTAAAATGCACTATTAAACTTCTATGATAGGGCAATCAGAGACCCGATTAGATCATTTTATATTTTGGTTAATATAAGAATTCAGCGAAATTCTATCACATTTGTTCAATTTACGTCGCTCCTATTTCAGATAGCGTATTGTGCTAGGCGCATCTTAAAGCGCGTGGAATGGCGAGTAAAATGCACTATTAAACTTCTAGGGTAGGGCAAAACAGAGACCAGATTAGATCATTTTATATTTTGGTTAATATAAGATTTCAGGGAAATTCTATCACATTTGTTCAATTGACGTCGCTCCTATTTCAGATAGCGTATTGGGCTAAGCGGCATCTCAAACCGCATGAAATGACGAGTGAAATGCACTATTAAACTTCTAGGTTAGGGTGAACAGAGACCCGAATAGATCATTTTACATTAAGGTTCATATAAGAATTCAGCAAAATTCTATCACATTTGTTCCATTTACGTCTCTCATATTTCAGATAGCGTATTGGGCTAAGCGGCATCTCAAGCGCATGAAATGACGAGTGAAATGCACTATTAAACTTCTAGGGTGGGGGTGAACAGAGACCCGAATAGATCATTTTACATTAAGGTTCATATAAGAATTCAGCAAAATTCTATCACATTTGTTCTATTTACGTCGCTCCTATTTCAGATAGCGTACTGGGCTGGTTGGCATCTCAAAGCGCATGAAATGGCGAGTAAAATGCACTATTAAACTTCTAGGGTAGGGCAAACAGAGACCAGATTAGATCATTTATGTTTTGGTTAATATAAGAATTCAGCGAAATTCTATCACATTTGTTCAATTTACGTCGCTCCTATTTCAGATGGCGTATTGTGCTAGGCGGCATCTTAAAGCGCGTGGAATGGCGAGTAAAATGCACTATTAAACTTCTAGGGTAGGGCGAAGAGAGACCCGATTAGATCATTTTCTATTATGGTTAATTTAAAAATTCAGCAAAATTCTATCACATTTGTTCAATTTACGTCGCTCCTATTTCAGATAGCGTACTGGGCTAGGCGGCATCTTAAAGCGCTTGGAATGGCGAGTAAAATGCACTATTAAACTTCTAGGGTAGGGCAAACAGAGACCAGATTAGATCATTTTATATTAAGGTTAATTTAAGATTTCAGCAAAATTCTATCACATTTGTTCAATTTACGTCGCTCCTATTTCAGATAGCGTATCGGGCTAAGCGGCATCTCAAACCGCATGAAAATGACGAGTGAAATGCACTATTAAACTTCTAGGGTAGGGCGAACACGGTCCGATTTGATTACTTTACGTTAAGGTTAATATAAGATTTCAGGGAAATTCTATCACATTTGTTCCATTTACGTCGCTCATATTTCAGACAGCGTATTGGGCTAAGCGGCATCTCAAAGCGCATGAAATGGCGAGTAAAATGCACTATTAAATTTCTAGGGTAGGGCAAACACAGGCCCGATTATATCATTTTATATTATGGTTAATTTAAGAATCCAGCGAAATTCTATCACATTTGTTCAACCTTACGTCGCTCCTATTTCAGATAGCGTACTGGGCTAGGCGGCATCTTAAAGCGCGAGGAGTGGCGAGTAAAATGCACTACTAAGCTTCTATGATAGAGCAATCAGAGACCGGATTAGATTCATTTTATATTTTGTTTAATATAGATTTCTGGGAAATTCTATCACATTTGTTCAATTTACATCGCTCCTATTTCAGATAGCGTATTGGGATAAGAGGCATCTCAAAGCGCATGAAACGACGAGTGAAATGCACTGTTACACTTCTATGGTAAGGCTAACAGAGACCCGATTAGATCATTTTATATTACGGTTATTATAAGAATGCAGCGTAATTCTATCACATTAGTTCAATTTACGTCGCCCCTATTTCAGATAGCCTACTGGGATAGGCGGCATCTTAAACCGCGTGGAATGGCGAGTAAAATGCACTATTAACCTTCTATGATAGGGCAATCAGAGACCCGATTAGGTCATTTTATATTTTGGTTAATATAAGATTTCAGCGTAATTCTATCACATTTGTTCAACTTACGTTGCTCCTATTTCAGATAGCGTACTGTGCTAGCCGGCATCTTAAAGCCCGTGGAATGACGAGTAAAATACACTAATAACCTTCTATGATAGGGTAATCAGGGACCAGATTAGATCATTTTATATTATTGTTAATATAAGAATTCAACGTAGTTTCATCACATTTGTTCAATTTACGTCGCTCCTATTTCAGATAGCGTATTGGGCTAAGCGGCATCTGAAAGAGCATGAAATGTCGAGTAAGATGCACTACTAAACGTCTAGGATAGGGCAATCAGAGACCCGATTAGATCATCTTATATTATGATTAATATAAGAATTCAGTGTAATTCTATCACATTTGTTCAATTTACGTCGCTCCTATTTCAGATAGCGTATTGGGCTAAGCGGCATCTTAAAGCGCATGAAATCTCGACTAAAATGCACTATTAAACTTCTACGGTCGGGCAATCAGAGACCCGATTAGATCATTTTATATTATGGTTAATATAAGAATTCAGCGTATTTGAACCACATTACTCAATTTACGTCGCTCCTATTTCAGATAACGTATTGGGCTAAGCTGAATCTTAAAGCGCATGAAATGACGAGTGAAATGCACTATTAAACTTATATGATAGGGCGATCAGAGACCAGATTACATCATTTTACATTAAGGTTAATATAAGAATTCAGCGAAATTCTATCACATTTGTTCAATTTACGATGCTCCTATTTCAGATAGCGTATTGGGCTAAGCGGCATCTCAAAGCGCATGAAATGGCGAGTGAAATGCACTATTAAACTTCTAGGGTAGGGCAAACAGAGACCCGATTAGATCATTTCCTATTATGGTTAATTTAAGAATCCAGCAAAATTCTATCACATTTGTTCAATTTACGTCGCTCCTATTTCAGATAGCGTACTGGGCCAGGCGGCATCTTAAAGCGCATGGAATGATGAGTAAAATGCACTATTAAACTTCTAGGGTAGGGCGAAGAGAGACCCGATTACATCATTTTACATTAAGGTTAATATAAGAATCCAGCGAAATTCTATCACATTTGTTCAATTTACGTTGCTCCTATTTCAGATATCGTATTGAAATGACGAGTAAAATGCACAGCTAAACTTCTAGGATAGGGCAGACAGACACCCCACTAGATCATTTTATATTATGGTTAATATAAGAATGCTGCGTAATTCTATCACATTTGTTCAATTTACGTCGCTCCTATTTCAGATAGCGTATTGGGCTAAGCCGCATCTCAAAGCGCATGAAATGGCGAGTGAAATGCACTATTAAACTTCTAGGGTAGGGCAAACAGAGACCAGATTAGATCATTCTTATATTAACCGTAATATAAAATGATCTAATCGGGTCTCTGTTTGCCCTACCCTAGAAGTTTAATAGTGCGTTTTACTCGACTTTTCATGCGCTTTAAGATGCCGCCTCGCCCAATACGCTATCTCAAATAAAAGCGACGAAAATTGAACAAATTTGATAGAATTACGCAGAATTCTTATAATAACCATAATTTAAAATGATCTAATCGGGTCTCTGATTGCCCTATCATGGAAGTTTAATAGTGCATTGTACACGTCATTCCATGCGCTTTAAGGTGCCGCTTAGCCCAATGTGCTATCTGAAATTGGAGCTACGTAAATTGAACGAGTGTGATAGAGTTTCGCTGAATTCTTTAAATAACCATAATATAAAGTGATCTAATCGGCTCTCTGTTTGCCCTACCCTAGAATTTTGACAGTGCATTTTACTCGACATTTCATGCGCTTTATGATGCAACCTAGCCCAATGCGCTATCTGAAATAGGGGCGACGTAAATAGAACAAATGTGATAAATTACGCCGAATCCTTATACTAACAATAATATAAAATGATCTAATCGTGTCTCCGATTGCCCTATCATACAAGTTTAATAGTGCATTTTACTCGTCATTTCATGCGCTTTAAGGTGCCGCCTAGCCCAATACGCTATCTGAAATAGGAGCGACGTAAATTGAACATATGTCATAGAATTACGCTGCATACTTATCTTAACCGTAATATAAAATGATCTAATCGGGTCTCTGATTGCCCTATAATAGAAGGTTAGGCGTGCATTTTACTCGTCATGTCTTGCGCTTTAAGGTGCCTCCTAGCCCAATACGCTATCTGAAATTGGAGCTACGTAAGTTGAACAAGTGTGATAGAGTTTCGCTGAATTCTTAAATTAACCATAATATAAAATCATCTAATCGGGGCCCTGTTCGCCCTACCCTAGAAGTTTAATAGTGCATTTCACTCGTCATTTGATGCGCTTTGAGATGCCGCTTAGCCCAATACGCAATCTGAAATAGGAGCGACGTAAATTGAACAAGTGTGATAAAATTTCGCTGAATTCTTATATTAACCGTAATATAAAAAGATCTAATCGGGTCTCTGTTTGCCCTATCATAGAAGTTTAATAGTGGATTTTACTCGCCAGCCCATGCCATTAAGATGCCGCCTACCCCAATACGCTATCTGAAATAGGAGCGACGTGAATTGAACAAATGTGACAGAATTACGCTGCATTCTTATATTAGTCATAATATAAGATGACCTGAGCGGGTCTCCGATTGCCCTATCCAAAAGTTTAGTAGTGCGTTTTGCTCGAAATTTCATGCGCTTTAAGATGCCGCTTAGCCCAATACGCTATCTGAAATAGGAGCTACGTAAATTGAACTGACGTGATAGAATTTCGCAGTATTCTTATATTAACAATAATATAATATGATATATTCGGGGCTCTGATTGCCCTATCGTAGAAGTTTAATAGTGCATGTTACTCGCCATTTCATGAGCTTTAAGATGCCGCCTATCCCAATACGCTATCTGAAATAGGAGCGACGTAAATGGAACAAATGTAATAGAATTACGCAGAATTCTTACATTAACCATAATATTGAATGATCTAATTGGGTCTCTGATTGCCCTATCATAGAAGTTTTATAGTTCATTTTACTCGTCATTCCATGCGCTTTAAGATGCCGCCTAGCCCAATATACTAACTAAAGTAGGAGCTACGTAAATTGGACAAATGTGATAGAATCACGTTGAATTCTTATATTAACCATAATATAAAATGATCTAATCGGGTCTCAGATTGCCCTATCATAGAATGTTAGTAGTGCGTTTTAGTCGTCATTCCACGCGCTCTAAGATGCCGCCTAGCTCAATATGCTATCTGAAATAGGAGCGACGTAAATTGAACAAATGTGATAGGATTACGCCGAATTCTTATATTAACCATAATATAATACGATCTATTCGGGTCTCTGATTGCCCTATCATAGAAGTTTAATAGTGCATTTTACTCGTCATTCCATGCGCTTTAAGATGCCGCCTATCCCAATACGCTATCTGAAATAGGAGCGACGTAAACTGAACAAATGTGATAGAATTACGCTGAATTCTTATATTAAGCAGAATATAAAATGATCTAATCGGGTCTCTGATTGCCCTATCATAGAAGGTTAGTTGTGCATTTTACTCGCCATTCCACGCGCTTTAAGATGCCGCCTAGCCCAATATACTATCTGAAATAGGAGCGACGTAAATTGGACAAATGCGATAGAATTACGCGAAATTCTTATATTAATCATAATATAAGATGACCTAATCGGGTCTCTGACTTCCCTATCCGAGAAGTTTAGTAGTGCATTGTACTCGACATTTCATGCGCTTTAAGATGCCGCCTATTTCAATGCGCTATCTGAAATTGGAGCTACGTAAATTGAACAAATGTGATAGAATTACGCAGAATTCTTATATTAACCATAATATAATACGATCTATTCGGGTCTTTGATTGCCCTATCATAGAGGGTCAGTAGTTCATTTTACTCGTCATTTCATGCGCTTTAAGGTGCCGCTTGGCCCAATACGCTATCTGAAATAGGAGCGACGTAAATTGAACAAATGTGATAGAATTACGCTGAATTATTATATTAACCATAATATAAAATGATCTAATTGGGTCTCACATGGCCGTGTCCGAGAAGGTTAGTAGTGCATTTTAGTCGCCATTTCATGCGCTTTAAGATGCCGCCTAGCTCAATACGATATCTGGTGTAGGAGCGACGTGAATTGGACAAATGTGATAGAGTTACGATGAATTCTTCAATTAACACTAATATAAGATTATCTAATCGGCTCTCTGTTTGCCCTACCCTAGATGTTTAATAATGCATTTTACTCGACATTTCATGCGCTTTAAGATGCCACCTAGCTCAATACGATATCTAAATAGGAGCGACGTAAATTGAACAAATGTGATAGAATTTCGCCTGAATTCTTATATTAACCATAATATAAATAATCTAATCGGGTCTCTGGTTACCTATCTTAGAAGTTTAATAGTGCATTTTACTCGACATTTCATTCGCTTTAAGATGCCGCTTAGCCAATACGCTATTTGAAGTAGGAGCGACGTAAATGGAACAAATGTGATAGAATTAAGCAGAATTCTTATATTAACCATAATATAATATGATCTATTCGGGTCTCTGATTGCCCTATCCGAGATGTTTAGTAGTGCATTTTACTCGACATTTCATGCGCTTTAAGAAGCCGCCTCGCCCAATACGCCATCTGAAATAGGAGCGTCGTAAATTGAACAAATGTGATAGGATGACCCAGAATTCTTATATTAACCATAATTTAAAATGATCTAATCGGGTCTCTGATTACCCTATCTTAGAAGTTTAATAGTGCATTTTACTCGTCATTTCATGCGCTTTAAGGTGCCGCCTATCCCAATACGCTATCTGAAAGAGGAGCGACGTATATAGAACAAATGTGTGAGAATTACGCAGAATTCTTATATTAACCATAATATAGAATGATCGAATCTGGTCTCTGATTGCCCTATCATAGAATTCTAATAGTGCATTTTACTCGTCAGTCCATGCGCTTTAAGGTGCCGCCTATCCCAATACGCTATCTGAAATAGGAGCGACGTAAATTGAACAAACGCGATAGAATTACGCGGAATTCTTATATTAATCATAATATAAGATGACCTAATCGGATCTCTGATTGCCCTACCCTAGGAGTTGAGTAGTGCATTTTACTCGACATTTCATGCGCTCTAAGATGCCGCTTAGCACAATACGCTATCTGAAATAGGAACGACGTAAATTGAACAAATGTGATCGAATTACGCAGAATTCTTATATTACCCATAATATAAAATGACCTAATCGGGTCTCTGATTGCCCTATCATAGAAGTTTAATAGTGCATTTTGCTCGGCATCTCATGCGCTTTAGGATGCCACACAGCCCAATACGCTATCTGAAATTGGAGCTGCTTGAATTGAACAAATGTGATAGAATTTCACTGAATTCTTATATTAACCATAATATAGAATGATCTAATCGGGTCTCTGATAGCCCTATCATAGAAGTTTAATAGTGCATTTTACTCGTAAGCCCATGCGCTTTAAGATGCCGCGTACCCCAATACGCTATCTGAAATAGGAGCGACGTAAATGGAACAAATGTAATAGAATTACGCAGAATTCTTATATGAACCATAATATTGAATGATCTAATCAGGTCTCTGATTGCCCTATCATAGAGGTTTTATAGTTCATTTTACTCGTCATTCCATGCGCTTTAAGATGCCGCCTAGCCCAATGTACTAACTGAAGTAGGAGCTACGTAAATTGGACAAATGTGATAGAATTACGTTGCATTCTTATATTAACAATAATACAAAATGATTTAATTGGGTCTCTGATTGCCGAATCCGAGAAGCTTAAGAGATCATTTTACTCGCCATTTCAAGCGCTTTAAGATGCCGCCTAGCCCAAAACGCTATATGATATAAGAGCGACGTAAGTTGAACAAATGTGATAGAATTATTCTGAATTGTTATATTAATTATAATATAAAATGACCTAATCGGGTGTCTGATTGCCGTACCCGGGAAGTTTAGTAGTGCATTTTACTCGACATTTCATGCGCTTTAAGATGCCACCTAGCCCAATACGATATCTGAAATAGGAGCGTCGGAAATTGAACATATGTGATAGAATTACGCTGCATACTTATCTTAACCATAATTTAAAATGATCTAATCGGGTCTCCGATTGCCGTATCATAGAAGTTTAATTGTTCATTTTGCTCGGCATTTCATGCGCTTTAAGGTGCCGCCCAGCCCAATACATTATGTAAAATAGGAGCGACATACGTTGAACAAATGTGATAGAATTACGCAGAATTCTTATATTAACCATAATATAGAATGATCTAATCGGGTCTCTGATTGCCCTATCATAGAAGCTTAATAGTGCATTTTACTGGTCATTCCATGCGCTTTAAGGTGCCGCCCATCCCAATACGCTATCTGTAATAGGAGCGTCGTAAATTGAACAAATGTGATAGAATTACGCAGAATTCTTATGTTAACCATAATATAAAATGATCTAATCGGGTCTCTGTTTGCCCTACCCTAGAAGTTTAATAGTGCATTTCGCTCGACATTTCATGCGCTTTAAGATGCTACCTAGCCCAGTACGCTATCTGAAATAAGGGCGACGTAAATTGAACAAATGTGATAAAATTTCGCAGAATTCTTATATTAAAATATTATAATATGATCAATTCGGGTCTCTCATTGCCCTATCATAGAAGTTTCATAGTGAATTTTACTCGTCATTTCATGCGCTTTAAGGTGCCACCTAGCCCAATACGCTATCTGAAATAGGAGCGTCGTAAATTGAACAAATGTGATAGAATTACGCAGAATTCTTATATTAACCATAATATAAAATGATCTAACCGGGTCTCTCTTTGCCCCCACCTAGAAGTTTAATAGTGCACTTCACTCGTCATTTCATGCGCCATAAGGTGCCGCTTAGCCCAAGACGCTATCTGAAATAGGAGCTACGTAAATTGAACAAATGTGATAGAATTTCGCTGAATTCTTATATTAACCATTATATAAAATCATATAATTTGGTCACTGATGGCCGTATCTGAGAGGGTTAGTAGTGCATTTTACTCGTCAGTCCATGCGCTGTAAGGTGCCGCCCATCCCAATACGCTATCTGAAATAGGAGCGTCGTAAATTGAACAAATGTGATAGAATTACGCAGAATTCTTATATTAACAATAATATAAAATGATCTAATCGGGTCTCTCTTTGCCCCCACCTAGAAGTTTAATAGTGCACTTCACCCGACATTTCATGCGCTTTAAGATGCCACCTAGCCCAATACGCTGTCTGAAATAGGAGCGACATAAATTGAACAAATGTGATAGAAATACGCAGAATTCTTATATTAACCGTAATATGAAATGATCTAATCGGGTCTCTGTTTGCCCTACCCTAGAAGTTTAACAGTGCATTTTACTCGTCATTTCATGCGCTTTAAGGTGCCGCTTGGCCCAATACGCTATCTGAAATAGGGGCGACGTAAATTGAACAAATGTGATAAAATTTCGCTGAATTCTTATATTAACCATAGTATAAGATGACCTAAGCGGCTCTCTGATTGCCCAATCCGAGAAGTTTAGTAGTGCACCTTACTCGACATTTCAGTCGCTTTAAGATGCCACCTAGCCCAATACGCTATCTGAAATTGGAGCTACGTTAATTGAACAAACGTAATAGAATTACACAGAATTGTTATATTAACCATAATATAATACGATCTATTCGGGTCTCTGATTGCCCTATCATAGAAGTTTAATGGTGCATTGTACTCAACATTTCATGCGCTTTATGGTGCCGCCTAGCCCAATACGCAGTCTGAAATAGGAGCGATATAAATTGAGCAAATGTGATAAAATTATTGTGAATTCTTATATTAACTATAATATAAAATGATCTAATCGGGTCTCTGATTGCCCTGCCATAGAAGTTTAATAGTGCATTTTACTCGACATTTCATGCGCTTTATGGTGCCGCCTAGCCCAATACGCAGTCTGAAATAGGAGCGATATAAATTGAACAAATGTGATAGAATTTCGCTGCATTCTTATATTAACATTAATGTAAAATGTTCTAATCGGGTCTCTGTTCGCCCTACCCTAGAAATTTAATAGTGCATTTCACTCATCATTTCATGCGCTTTGAGATGCCGCTCTGCCCAATACGCTATCTGAAATAGGGGCGACGTAAATTGAACAAATCTGATAAAATTTCGCTGAATTCTTATATTAACCATAGTATAAGATGACCTAATCGGCTCTCTGATTGCCCTATCCGAGAAGTTTAGTAGTGCATTTTACTCGACATTTCATGCGCTTTAAGATGCCGCCTAACCCAATACGCTATCTGAAATTGGAGCGACGTAAATTGAACAAATGTGATAGAATTACGCAGAATTCTTATATTAACCATAATATAGAATGATCTAATCGGGTCTTTGATTGCCCTATCATGGAAGGTTAGTAGTGCATTTCACTCGTCATTCCACGCGCTTTAAGATGCCGCCTAGCCCAATACGCTATCTGAAATAGGAGCGACGTAAATTGAACAAATGTGATAGAATTTCACTGAATTCTTAAATTAACCATAATATAAAATGATCTAATCGGGTCTCGGTTTGCCCGACCCTAGAAGTTTAATAGTGCATTTTACTCATCATTTCATGCGCTTTATGGTGCCGCCTAGCCCAATACGCAGTCTGAAATAGGAGCGATATAAATTGGACAAATGTGATAAAATTACTGTGAATTCTTATATTAACTATAATATAAAATGATCTAATCGGGACTCTGATTGCCCTACCATAGAAGTTTAATAGTGCATTTTACTCGTCACTTCATGCGCTTTAAGGTGCCGCCTAGCCCAATACGCTATCTGAAATAGGAGCGACATAAATTGATCAAATGTGATAGAATTACGCAGAATTCTTATATCAACCATAATATAATACGATCTATTCGGGTCTCTGATTGCCCTATCATAGAAGTTTAATAGTGCATGTTACTCGCCATTTCATGCGCTTTAAGGTGCCGCTTGGCCCAATACGCTATCTGAAATAGGAGCGACATAAACTGAACAAATGTGATAGAATTACGCAGAATCCTTATATTAATCATAATATAAGATGATCTATTCGGCTCTCTGATTGCCCTACCATAGAAGTTTAATAGTGCATTTTACTCGACATTTCATGCGCTATAAGGCGCCGCTTAGCCCAATACGCTATCTGAAATAGGAGCGATATAAATTGAACAAATGTGATAAAATTATGTTGAATTCTTAAATTAAACATAATCTAATGTGGTCTAATCGGGTCTCTGTTTGCCCTACCCTAGAAGTTTAACAGTGCATTTTACTCGACATTTCATGCGCTTTAAGATGCCACCTAGCCCAATACGCAGTCTGAAATAGGAGCGATATAAATTGAACAAATGTGATAAAATTACTGTGAATTCTTATATTAACTATAATATAAAATGATCTAATCGGGTCTCTGATTGCCCCATCATAGAAGTTTAATATTGCATTTTACTCGACATTTCATGCGCTTGAAGATGCCACCTAGCCCAATACGCTACCTGAAATAGGGGCGACGTAAATTGAACAAATGTGATAGAATTACGCAGAATTCTTATATTAACAATAATATATTACGATCTATTCGGGTCTCTTATTGGCCTATCATAGAAGTTTAATAGCGCATTTTACTCGACATTTCATGCGCTTTAAGATGCCGCCTAGCCCAATACGCTATCTGAAATAGGGGCGACGTAAATTGAACAAATGTGATAGAATTACGCAGAATTCTTATATAAACCATAATATAATACGATCTATTCTGGTTTCTGATTGCCCTATCATAGAAGTTTAATAGTGAATTTTACTCGACATTTCATGCGCTTTAAGATGCTACCTAGCCCAATACGCTATCTGAAATAGGGGCGACGTAAATTGAACAAATGTGGTAGAATTACGCAGAATTCTTATATTAAACATAATATAATACGATTTATCCGGGTCTCTTATTGGCCTATCATAGAAGTTTAACAGTGCATTTTACTCGTCATTTCATGCGCTTTAAGGTGCCGCCTAGCACAATACGCTATCTGATATAGGGGCGACGTAAATTGAACAAATGTGATAGAATTACGCAGAATTCTTATATTAACCATCATATAATACGATCTATTCGGGTCTCTGATTGCCCTACCATAGAAGTTTAATAGTGCATTTTACTCGACATTTCATGCGCTATAAGGTGCCGCTTAGCCCAATACGCTATCTGAAATAGGAGCGATATAAATAGAATAAATGTGATAAAATTACGTTGAATTCTTAAATTAACCATAATCTAAAATGATCTAATCGGGTCTCTGTTTGCCCTACCCTAGAAGTTTAACAGTGCATTTTACTCGTCATTTCATGCGCTTTAGGATGCCACCTAGCCCAATACGCTATCTGAAATAGGGGCGACGTAAATTGAACAAATGTGATAGAATTACGCAGAATTTTTATATTAACAATAATATAATACCATCAATTCGGGTCTCTTATTGGCCTATCATAGAAGTTTAATAGTGCATGTTACTCGTCATTTCATGCGCTTTAAGGTGCGGCTTTGCCCAATACGCTATCTGAAATAGGAGCTATGTAAATTGAACAAATGTGATAGAATTTCGCTGAATTCTTAAATTAACCATAATAGAAAATGATCTAATCGTGTCTCTGTTTGCCCTACCCTAGAAGTTTAATAGTGCATTTTACTCGCCATTTCATGCGCTTTTAGATGCCGCTTAGCCCAATACGCTATCTGAAATAGGAGCGACGATAATTGAACAAATGTGATAGAATTTCGCTGAATTCTTAAATTAACCATAATATAAAATGATCTAAGCGGGTCTCTGTTTGCCCTACCCTAGAAGTTTGATAGTGCATTTTACTCGCCATTTCTTGCGCTTTGAGATGCCGCTTAGCCCAATACGCTATCTGAAATAGGAGCGACGTAAATTGAACAAATGTGATAGAATTTCCCTGGATTCTTATAATCACCTTAATGTAAAATGATCTAATCGGGTCTCTGTTCGCCCTACCCTAGAAGTTTAGTAGTGCATTTCACTCGTAAGTTCATGCGCTTTGAGATGCCGCTTAGCCCAATACGCTATCTGAAATAGGAGCGATGTAAATTGAACAAATGTGATAGAATTTCGCTGCATTCTTATATTAACATTAATGTAAAATGATCTAATCGGGTCTCTGTTCGCCCTACCCTAGAAGTTTAATAGTGCATTTCACTCATCATTCCATGCGCTTTGAGATGCCGCTTTGCCCAATACGCTATCTGAAATAGGGGCGACGTAAATTGAACAAATGTGATAAAATTTCGCTGAAGTCTTATATTAACCATAGTATAAGATGACCTAATCGGCTCTCTGATTGCCCTATCCGAGAAGTTTAGTAGTGCATTTTACTCGACATTTCATGCGCTTTCAGATGCCGCCTAGTCCAATACGCAATCGGAAATTGGAGCTACGTAAATTCAACAAACGTGATAGAATTACGCAGAATTCTCATATTAACCATAATATAATACGATCTATTCTGGTCTCTGATTGCCCTATCATAGAAGTATAATAGTGCATTTTACTCGTCATCTCATGCGCTTTAAGGTGCCGCCTAGCCCAATATGCTATCTGAAATCGAAGCGACATAAATGGAATAAATGTGATAGAATTACGCAGAATTCTTATATTAACCATAATATAGAATGATCTAATCGGGTCTTTGATTGCCCTATCATGGAAGGTTAGTAGTGCATATCACTCGTCATTCCACGCGCTTTAAGATGCCGCCTAACCCAATACGCTATCTGAAATTGGAGCGACGTAAATTGAACAAATGTGATAGAATTACGCAGAATTCTTATATTAACCATAATATAGAATGATCTAATCGGGTCTTTGATTGCCCTATCATGGATGGTTAGTAGTGCATTTCACTCGTCATTCCACGCGCTTTAAGATGCCGCCTAGCCCAATAGGCTATCTGAAATTGGAGCTACGTTAATTGAACAAATGTGATAAAATTTCGCTGAATTCTTATATTAACCATAATATAATATGATCTAATCTGGTCTCTGATTGCCCTATCATAGAAGTTTAATAGTGCATTTTACTTGCCATTTCATGCGCTTTAAGGTGCCGCATAGCCCAATACGCTATCTGAAATAGGAGCGACATAGATTGAACAAATGTGATAGAATTACGCAGAAATCTTATATTAACCATAATATAGTATGATCTAATCGGGTCTTTGATTGCCCTATCATAGAAGGTTGGTCGTGCATTTTACTCGTCATTCTACGCGATTTAAGATGCCGCTTAGCCCAATACGCTATCTGAAATAGGAGCGACGTAAATTGAACAAATGTGATACAATTTCGCTGAATTCTTAAATTAACCATAATATAAAATGATCTAATCGGGTCTCTGTTTTCCCTACCCTAGAAGTTTAATAGCGCATTTTACTCGACATTTCATGCGCTTTAAGATGCTACCTAGCCCAATACGCTATCTGAAATAGGGGCGACGTAAATTGAAAAAATGTGGTAGAATTACGCAGAATTCTTATATTAAACATAATATAATACGATCTATCCGGGTCTCTTATTGCCCTATCATAGAAGCTTAACAGTGCATTTTACTCGCCATTTCATGCGCTTTAAGGTGCCGCTTGGCCCAATACGCTATCTGAAATAGGAGCGACATAAACTGAACAAATGTGATAGAATTACGCAGAATTGTTATATTAACCATAATATAATACGATCTATTCGGGTCTCTGATTGCCCTATCATAGAAGTTTAATGGTGCATTTTACTCATCATTTCATGCGCTTTAAGGTGCCGCTTGGCCCAATACACTATCTGAAATAGGAGCGACATAAACTGAACAAATGTGATAGAATTACGCAGAATTGTTATATTAATCATAATATAAGATGATCTATTCGGCTCTCTGATTGCCCTACCATAGAAGTTTAATAGTGCATTTTACTCGACATTTCATGCGCTATAAGGTGCCGCTTAGCCCAATACGCTATCTGAAATAGGAGCGATATAAATTGAACAAATGTGATAAAATTACGTTGAATTCTTAAATTAACCATAATCTAAAATGGTCTAATCGGGTCTCTGTTTGCCCTGCCCTAGAAGTTTAACAGTGCATTGTACTCGACATTTCATGCGCTTTAAGATGTCACCTAGTCCAATACGCTATCTGAAATAGGAGCGACGTAAATTGAACAAATGTGATAGAATTTCGCTGAATTCTTATATTAACCATAATATAAGATCACCTAATCGGCTTTCTGATTGCCCTATCCGAGAAGTTTAGTAGTGCACTTTACTCGACATTTCAGTCGCTTTCAGATGCCACCTAGCCCAATACGCTATCTGAAATTGGAGCTACGTTAATTGAACAAACGTAATAGAATTACGCAGAATTGTTATATTAACCATAACATAATACGATCTATTCGGGTCTCTGATTGCCCTATCATAGATGTTTAATAGTGCATTTTACTCATCATTTCATGCGCTTTATGGTGCCGCCTAGCCCAATACGCAGTCTGAAGTAGGAGCGATATAAATTGAACAAATGTGATAAAATTACTGTGAATTCTTATATTAACTATAATATAAAATGATCTAATCTGGACTCTGATTGCCCTACCATAGAAGTTTAATAGTGCATTTTACTCGCCACTTCATGCGCTTTAAGGTGCCGCCTAGCCCAATACGCTATCTGAAATAGGAGCGACATAAATTGATCAAATGTGATAGAATTACGCAGAATTCTTATATCAACAATAATATAATACGATCTATTCGGGTCTCTGATTGCCCTATCATAAAAGTTTAATAGTGCATGTTACTCGCCATATCATGCGCTTTAAGGTGCCGCTTGGCCCAATACGCTATCTGAAATAGGAGCGACATAAACTGAACAAATGTGATAGAATTACGCAGAATTGTTATATTAATCATAATATAAGATGATCTATTCGGCTCTCTGATTGCCCTACCATAGAAGTTTAATAGTGCATTTTACTCGACATTTCATGCGCTATAAGGTGCCGCTTAGCCCAATACGCTATCTGAAATAGGAGCGATATAAATTGAACAAATGTGATAAAATTACGTTGAATTCTTAAATTAACCATAATCTAAAATGGTCTAATCGGGTCTCTGTTTGCCCTGCCCTAGAAGTTTAACAGTGCATTGTACTCGACATTTCATGCGCTTTAAGATGTCACCTAGTCCAATACGCTATCTGAAATAGGAGCGACGTAAATTGAACAAATGTGATAGAATTTCGCTGAATTCTTATATTAACCATAATATAAGATCACCTAATCGGCTTTCTGATTGCCCTATCCGAGAAGTTTAGTAGTGCACTTTACTCGACATTTCAGTCCCTTTCAGATGCCACCTAGCCCAATACGCTATCTGAAATTGGAGCTACGTTAATTGAACAAACGTAATAGAATTACGCAGAATTGTTATATTAACCATAACATAATACGATCTATTCGGGTCTCTGATTGCCCTATCATAGATGTTTAATAGTGCATTTTACTCATCATTTCATGCGCTTTATGGTGCCGCCTAGCCCAATACGCAGTCTGAAGTAGGAGCGATATAAATTGAACAAATGTGATAAAATTACTGTGAATTCTTATATTAACTATAATATAAAATGATCTAATCTGGACTCTGATTGCCCTACCATAGAAGTTTAATAGTGCATTTTACTCGCCACTTCATGCGCTTTAAGGTGCCGCCTAGCCCAATACGCTATCTGAAATAGGAGCGACATAAATTGATCAAATGTGATAGAATTACGCAGAATTCTTATATCAACAATAATATAATACGATCTATTCGGGTCTCTGATTGCCCTATCATAAAAGTTTAACAGTGCATGTTACTCGCCATATCATGCGCTTTAAGGTGCCGCTTGGCCCAATAAGCTATCTGAAATAGGAGCGACATAAACTGAACAAATGTGATAGAATTACGCAGAATTGTTATATTAACCATAATATAATACGATCTATTCGGGTCTCTGATTGCCCTATCATAGAAGTTTAATGGTGCATTTTACTCATCATTTCATGCGCTTTATGGTGCCGCCTAGCCCAATACGCAGTCTGAAATAGGAGCGATATAAATTGAACAAATGTGATAAAATTACGTTGAATTCTTAAATTAACCATAATCTAAAATGATCTAAACGGGTCTCTGTTTGCCCTACCCTAGAAGTTTAATAGTGCATTTCACTCGCCATTTCATGCGCTTTTAGATGCCGCTTAGCCCAATACGCTATCTGAAATAGGAGCGACGATAATTGAACAAATGTGATAGAACTTCGCTGAATTCTTAAATTAACCATAATATAAAATGGTCTAGTCGCGTCTCTGTTTACCCTACCCTAGAAGTTTAATAGTGCATTTTACTCGACAATTCGTGAGCTTTAAGATGCCACCTAGCCCAATACGCTATTTGAAATAGGGGCGAAGTAAATTGAGCAAATGTGATAGAATTTCGCTGAATTTTTATATTAACCATAGTACAAGATGACCTAATCGGCTCTGTGATTGCCCTATCCGAGAAGTTAAGTAGTGCATTTTACTCGACATTTCATGCGCTCTGAGATGCCGCCTAGTACAATGCGCTACCTGAAATTGGAGCAACGTAAATTGAACAAACGTGATAGAATTACGCAGAATTCTTATATTATCCATAATATAAGACGATCTATTCGGGTCTCTGATTGCCCTATCATAGAAGTTTAATAGTGCATTTTACTCGCCATTTCATGCGCTCTAAGGTGTCGCTTAGCCCAATACGCTATCTGAAATAGGGGAGACGTAAATTGAACAAATGTGATAAAATATCGCTGAATTCTTATATTAACCATCATATAAGATGCCCTAATCGGGTCTCTGATTGCCCTATCCGAGAAGTTTAATAGTGCATTTTACTCGACAATTCATGCGCTTTAAGATGCCCCCTAGTACAATGCGCTATCTGAAATTGGAGGTACGTAAATTGAACAAACGTGACAGAATTACGCAGAATTCTTATATTAACCATAATATAATACGATCTATTCGGGTCTCCGATTGGCCTATCATAGAAGTTTAATACTGCATTTTACTCGTCATTTCATGCGGTTTAAGGTGCCGCCTAGCCCAATACGCTATCTGAAATAGGAGCGATATAAATTGAACAATTGGGATAAAATTACGTTGAACTCTTATATTAACAATAATATAAAATGATCTAATCGGGTCTCTGTTTGCCCTACCCTAGAAGCTTAATAGTGCATTTTACTCGACATTTCATGCGCTTTAAGATGCCACCTAGCCCAATACGCTATCTGAAATAGGGATGACGTAAATTGAACAAATGTGATAAAATTTCGCTGAATTCTTATATTAACGATAATATAAGATGACCTAATCGGGTCTCTGTTAGCCCTATCCGAGAGGGTTTGTAGTGCATTCTACTCGACATATCATGCGCTTTAAGATGCCGCCTAGCCGAATACGCTATCTGAAATTGGAGCTACGTAAATTGAACAAACGTGATGGAATTACGCAGAATTCTTATATTAACATAATATAATTCGATCTATTCGGGTCTCTGATTGCCCTATCATAGAAGTTTAATAGTGCATTTTACTCGACATTTCATGCGCTTTAAGATGCCACCTAGCCCAATACGCTATCTGAAATAGGGGCGACGTAAATTGAACAAGTGTGATAAAATTAAGCTGCATTCTTATATTAACCATAATATACGATGACCTAATCGGGTCTCTGATTGCCCTATCCGAGAAGTTTAATAGTGCATTTTACTCGACAATTCATGCGCTTTAAGATGCCCCCTAGTACAATGCGCTATCTGAAATTGGAGCTACGTAAATTGAACAAACGTGATAGAATTACGCAGAATTCTTATATTAAGCATCACATAATACCATCTATTCGGGTCTCTGATTGCCCTATCATAGAAGTTTAATAGTGCATTTTACTCGTCATTTCATGCGGTTTAAGGTGCCACCTATCCCAATACGCTATCTGAAACTGGAGCTACGTAAATTGAACAAACGTCATAGAATTTCGCTGATTTCTTAAAATAACCATAATATAAAGTGATCTAATCGGGTCTCTGTTTGCCCTACCCTAGCAGTTTAATAGTGCATTTTACTAGACATTTCATGCGCTTTAAGATGCCACCCAGTCCAATACGCTATCTGTAATAGGGGCGACGTAAATTGAACAAATGTGATAAAATTTCGTTGAATTCTTAAATTAACCATAATATAAGATGATCTAATCGGGTCTCTGATTGCCCTATCCCGGAAGTTTAGTAGTGCATTTTACTCACCATTTCATGCGCTTTAAGGTGCCGTTTAGCCCAATACGCTATCTGAAATAGGAGCGTCATAAATTGAACAAATGTGATAGAATTACGCTGAATTCTTATATTAACAATAATATAAAATGATCTAATCGCGTCTCTGATTGCCCTATCATAGAAGTTTAATAGTGCATTTTGCTCGTCATCTCATGCGCTTTACGATGCCACACAGCCCAATACGCTATCTGAAATTGGAGCTGCTTAAATTGAACAAACGTGATAGAATTTCGCTGAATTCTTAAAATAACCATAATATAAAATGATCTAATCGGGTCTCTGTTTGCCCTACCCTAGCAGTTTAATAGTGCATTTTACTAGACATTTCATGCGCTTTAAGATGCCACCCAGTCCAATACGCTATCTGTAATAGGGGCGACGTAAATTGAACAAATGGGATAAAATTACGTTGAATTCTTATATTAACCATAATTTAAAATGATCTATTCGGGTCTCTGATTGCCCTATCATAGAAGTTTAATAATGGATTTTACTCGTTATTTCATGCGCTTTAAGGTGCCGTCTAGCCCAATACGCCATCTGAAATTGGAGCTACGTAAATTGAACAAGTGTGATAAAGTTTCGCTGAATTCTGAAATTAACCATAATATAAAATGATCTAATCGGGTCTCTGATTACCCTATCATAGAAGTTTAATAATGGATTTTACTCGTCATTTCATGCGCTTTAAGGTGCCGTCTAGCCCAATACGCCATCCGAAATTGGAGCTACGTAAATTGAACAAGTGTGATAAAGTTTCGCTGAATTCTGAAATTAACCATAATATAAAATGATCTAATCGGGTCTCTGATTGCCCTATCATAGAAGTTTAATAGTGCAATTTACTCGACAATTCATGCGCTTTAAGATGCTACCTAGCCGAATACGCTATCTGAAATAGGGACTACGTAAATTGAACAAATGTGATAAAATTTCGTTGAATTCTTATATTAACCATAATATAAGATGATCTAATCGGGTCTCTGATAGCCCTCTCAAAGAAGTTTAGTTGTGAATTATACTCGTTATTTCATGCGCTTTAAGGTGCCGTCTAGCCCAATACGCCATCTGAAATTGGAGCTACGTAAATTGAACAAGTGTGATAAAGTTTCGCTGAATTCTGAAATTAACCATAATATAAAATGATCTAATCGGGTCTCTGATTACCCTATCATAGAAGTTTAATAATGGATTTTACTCGTCATTTCATGCGCTTTAAGGTGCCGTCTAGCCCAATACGCCATCTGAAATTGGAGCTACGTAAATTGAACAAGTGTGATAAAGTTTCGCTGAATTCTGAAATTAACCATAATATAAAATGATCTAATCGGGTCTCTGATTGCCCTATCATAGAAGTTTAATAGTGCAATTTACTCGACAATTCATGCGCTTTAAGATGCTACCTAGCCGAATACGCTATCTGAAATAGGGACGACGTAAATTGAACAAATGTGATCAAATTTCGTTGAATTCTTATATTAACCATGATATAAGATGATCTAATTGGGTCTCTGATAGCCCTATCAAAGAAGTTTAGTTGTGAATTATACTCGTTATTTCATGCGCTGTAAGGTGCCGTTTAGCCCAATACGCTATCTGAAATAGGAGCGTCATATATTGCACAAATGTGATAGAATTACGCTGAATTCTTATATTAACAATAATATAAAATGATCTAATCGGGTCGCTGATTACCCTACCATAGAAGCTTAATAGTGCATTTTACTCGTCAGTTCATGCGCTTTAAGGTGCCGCTTAGCCCAATACGCTATCTGAAATAGGAGCGACGTAAATTGAACAAATGTGATACAATTACGCAGAATTCTTATATTAAACATAATATAAAATGATCTAATCGGGTCTCTATTCGACCTACCCTAGAAGTTTAATAGTGCATTTTACTCGGCACTTCATGCGCTTTGAGATGCCGCTTATCCCAATACGCTATCTGAAATTGGCGGGACGTAAATTGAACAAATGTGATAGAATTTCCCTGAATTCTTATAATCACCTTAATGTAAAATGATCTAATCGGGTCTCTGTTCGCCCTACCCTAGAAGTTTAGTAGTGCATTTCACTCGTAATTTCATGCGCTTTGAGATGCCGCTTAGCCCAATACGCTATCTGAAATAGGAGCGATGTAAATTGAACAAATGTGATAGAATTTCGCTGCATTCTTATATTAACATTAATGTAAAATGATCTAATCGGGTCTCTGTTCGCCCTACCCTAGAAGTTTAATAGTGCATTTCACTCATCATTTCATGCGCTTTGAGATGCCGCTTTGCCCAATACGCTATCTGAAATAGGGGCGACGTAAATTGAACAAATGTGATAAAATTTCGCTGAATTCTTATATTAACCATAGTATAAGATGACCTAATCGGCTCTCTGATTGCCCTATCCGAGAAGTTTAGTAGTGCATTTTACTCGACATTTCATGCGCTTTCAGATGCCGCCTAGTCCAATACGCTATCGGAAATTGGAGCTACGTAAATTCAACAAACGTGATAGAATTACGCAGAATTCTCATATTAACCATAATATAATACGATCTATTCTGGTCTCTGATTGCCCTATCATAGAAGTATAATAGTGCATTTTACTCGTCATCTCATGCGCTTTAAGGTGCCGCCTAGCCCAATATGCTATCTGAAATCGAAGCGACATAAATGGAATAAATGTGATAGAATTACGCAGAATTCTTATATTAACCATAATATAGAATGATCTAATCGGGTCTTTGATTGCCCTATCATGGAAGGTTAGTAGTGCATATCACTCGTCATTCCACGGGCTTTAAGATGCCGCCTAGCCCAATACGCTATCTGAAATTGGAGCGACGTAAATTGAACAAATGTGATAGAATTACGCAGAATTCTTATATTAACCATAATATAGAATGATCTAATCGGGTCTTTGATTGCCCTATCATGGATGGTTAGTAGTGCATTTCACTCGTCATTCCACGCGCTTTAAGATGCCGCCTAGCCCAATAGGCTATCTGAAATAGGAGCGACGTAAATTGAACAAATGTGATAGAATTTCACTGAATTCTTAAATTAACCATAATATAAAATGATCTAATCGGGTCTCTGTTTGCACTACCCTAGAAGTTTAATAGTGCATTTTACTCGACATTTCATGCGCTTTGAGATGCCGTCTAGCCCAATACGCTATCTGAAATTGGAGCTACGTTAATTGAACAAATGTGATAAAATTTCGCTGAATTCTTATATTAACCATAATATAATATGATCTAATCTGGTCTCTGATTGCCCTATCATAGAAGTTTAATAGTGCATTTTACTTGCCATTTCATGCGCTTTAAGGTGCCGCATAGCCCAATACGCTATCTGAAATAGGAGCGACATAGATTGAACAAATGTGATAGAATTACGCAGAAATCTTATATTATCCATAATATAGTATGATCTAATCGGGTCTTTGATTGCCCTATCATAGAAGGTTGGTGGTGCATTTTACTCGTCATTCTACGCGATTTAAGATGCCGCTTAGCCCAATACGCTATCTGAAATAGGAGCGACGTAAATTGAACAAATGTGATACAATTTCGCTGAATTCTTAAATTAACCATAATATAAAATGATCTAATCGGGTCTCTGTTTTCCCTACCCTAGAAGTTTAATAGCGCATTTTACTCGATATTTCATGCGCTTTAAGATGCTACCTAGCCCAATACGCTATCTGAAATAGGGGCGACGTAAATTGAAAAAATGTGGTAGAATTACGCAGAATTCTTATATTAAACATAATATAATACGATCTATCCGGGTCTCTTATTGCCCTATCATAGAAGTTTAACAGTGCATTTTACTCGCCATTTCATGCGCTTTAAGGTGCCGCTTGGCCCAATACGCTATCTGAAATAGGAGCGACATAAACTGAACAAATGTGATAGAATTACGCAGAATCCTTATATTAATCATAATATAAGATGATCTATTCGGCTCTCTGATTGCCCTACCATAGAAGTTTAATAGTGCATTTTACTCGACATTTCATGCGCTATAAGGTGCCGCTTAGCCCAATACGCTATCTGAAATAGGAGCGATATAAATTGAACAAATGTGATAAAATTACGTTGAATTCTTAAATTAACCATAATCTAAAATGGTCTAATCGGGTCTCTGTTTTCCCTGCCCTAGAAGTTTAACAGTGCATTGTACTCGACATTTCATGCGCTTTAAGATGTCACCTAGTCCAATACGCTATCTGAAATAGGAGCGACGTAAATTGAACAAATGTGATAGAATTTCGCTGAATTCTTATATTAACCATAATATAAGATCACCTAATCGGCTTTCTGATTGCCCTATCCGAGAAGTTTAGTAGTGCACTTTACTCGACATTTCAGTCGCTTTCAGATGCCACCTAGCCCAATACGCTATCTGAAATTGGAGCTACGTTAATTGAACAAACGTAATAGAATTACGCAGAATTGTTATATTAACCATAACATAATACGATCTATTCGGGTCTCTGATTGCCCTATCATCGATGTTTAATAGTGCATTTTACTCATCATTTCATGCGCTTTATGGTGCCGCCTAGCCCAATACGCAGTCTGAAGTAGGAGCGATATAAATTGAACAAATGTGATAAAATTACTGTGAATTCTTATATTAACTATAATATAAAATGATCTAATCTGGACTCTGATTGCCCTACCATAGAAGTTTAATAGTGCATTTTACTCGCCACTTCATGCGCTTTAAGGTGCCGCCTAGCCCAATACGCTATCTGAAATAGGAGCGACATAAATTGATCAAATGTGATAGAATTACGCAGAATTCTTATATCAACAATAATATAATACGATCTATTCGGGTCTCTGATTGCCCTATCATAAAAGTTTAATAGTGCATGTTACTCGCCATATCATGCGAATTAAGGTGCCGCTTGGCCCAATACGCTATCTGAAATAGGAGCGACATAAACTGAACAAATGTGATAGAATTACGCAGAATTGTTATATTAACCATAATATAATACGATCTATTCGGGTCTCTGATTGCCCTATCATAGAAGTTTAATGGTGCATTTTACTCATCATTTCATGCGCTTTATGGTGCCGCCTAGCCCAATACGCAGTCTGAAATAGGAGCGATATAAATTGAACAAATGTGATAAAATTACGTTGAATTCTTAAATTAACCATAATCTAAAATGATCTAAACGGGTCTCTGTTTGCCCTACCCTAGAAGTTTAATAGTGCATTTTACTCGCCATTTCATGCGCTTTTAGATGCCGCTTAGCCCAATACGCTATCTGAAATAGGAGCGACGATAATTGAACTAATGTGATAGAACTTCGCTGAATTCTTAAATTAACCATAATATAAAATGGTCTAGTCGCGTCTCTGTTTACCCTACCCTAGAAGTTTAATAGTGCATTTTACTCGACAATTCGTGAGCTTTAAGATGCCACCTAGCCCAATACGCTATTTGAAATAGGGGCGAAGTAAATTGAGCAAATGTGATAGAATTTCGCTGAATTTTTATATTAACCATAGTACAAGATGACCTAATCGGCTCTGTGATTGCCCTATCCGAGAAGTTAAGTAGTGCATTTTACTCGACATTTCATGCGCTCTGAGATGCCGCCTAGTACAATGCGCTACCTGAAATTGGAGCAACGTAAATTGAACAAACGTGATAGAATTACGCAGAATTCTTATATTATCCATAATATAAGACCATCTATTCGGGTCTCTGATTGCCCTATCATAGAAGTTTAATAGTGCATTTTACTCGCCATTTCATGCGCTCTAAGGTGTCGCTTAGCCCAATACGCTATCTGAAATAGGGGAGACGTAAATTGAACAAATGTGATAAAATATCGCTGAATTCTTATATTAACCATCATATAAGATGTCCTAATCGGGTCTCTGATTGCCCTATCCGAGAAGTTTAATAGTGCATTTTACTCGACAATTCATGCGCTTTAAGATGCCCCCCTAGTCCAATGCGCTATCTGAAATTGGAGGTACGTAAATTGAACAAACGTGACAGAATTACGCAGAATTCTTATATTAACCATAATATAATACGATCTATTCGGGTCTCCGATTGGCCTATCATAGAAGTTTAATACTGCATTTTACTCGTCATTTCATGCGGTTTAAGGTGCCGCCTAGCCCAATACGCTATCTGAAATAGGAGCGATATAAATTGAACAATTGGGATAAAATTACGTTGAACTCTTATATTAACAATAATATAAAATGATCTAATCGGGTCTCTGTTTGCCCTACCCTAGAAGCTTAATAGTGCATTTTACTCGACATTTCATGCGCTTTAAGATGCCACCTAGCCCAATACGCTATCTGAAATAGGGATGACGTAAATTGAACAAATGTGATAAAATTTCGCTGAATTCTTATATTAACGATAATATAAGATGACCTAATCGGGTCTCTGTTAGCCCTATCCGAGAGGGTTTGTAGTGCATTCTACTCGACATATCATGCGCTTTAAGATGCCGCCTAGCCGAATACGCTATCTGAAATTGGAGCTACGTAAATTGAACAAACGTGATGGAATTACGCAGAATTCTTATATTAACATAATATAATTCGATCTATTCGGGCCTCTGATTGCCTTATCATAGAAGTTTAATAGTGCATTTTACTCGACATTTCATGCGCTTTAAGATGCCACCTAGCCCAATACGCTATCTGAAATAGGGGCGACGTAAATTGAACAAGTGTGATAAAATTAAGCTGCATTCTTATATTAACCATAATATACGATGACCTAATCGGGTCTCTGATTGCCCTATCCGAGAAGTTTAGTAGTGCATTTTACTCGGCATTTCATGCGCTTTAAGATGCCGCCTAGTCCAATGCGCTATCCGAAATTGGAGCTACGTAAATTGAACAAACGTGATAGAATTACGCAGAATTCTTATATTAAGCATCACATAATACCATCTATTCGGGTCTCTGATTGCCCTATCATAGAAGTTTAATAGTGCATTTTACTCGTCATTTCATGCGGTTTAAGGTGCCACCTATCCCAATACGCTATCTGAAACTGGAGCTACGTAAATTGAACAAACGTCATAGAATTTCTCTGATTTCTTAAAATAACCATAATATAAAATGATCTAATCGGGTCTCTGTTTGCCCTACCCTAGCAGTTTAATAGTGCATTTTACTAGACATTTCATGCGCTTTAAGATGCCACCCAGTCCAATACGCTATCTGTAATAGGGGCGACGTAAATTGAACAAATGTGATAAAATTTCGTTGAATTCTTAAATTAACCATAATATAAGATGATCTAATCGGGTCTCTGATTGCCCTATCCCGGAAGTTTAGTAGTGCATTTTACTCACCATTTCATGCGCTTTAAGGTGCCGTTTAGCCCAATACGCTATCTGAAATAGGAGCGTCATAAATTGAACAAATGTGATAGAATTACGCTGAATTCTTATATTAACAATAATATAAAATGATCTAATCGCGTCTCTGATTGCCCTATCATAGAAGTTTAATAGTGCATTTTGCTCGTCATCTCATGCGCTTTAAGATGCCACACAGCCCAGTATGCTATCTGAAATTGGAGCTGCTTAAATTGAACAAACGTGATAGAATTTCGCTGAATTCTTAAAATAACCATAATATAAAATGATCTAATCGGGTCTCTGTTTGCCCTACCCTAGCAGTTTAATAGTGCATTTTACTAGACATTTCATGCGCTTTAAGGTGCCACCCAGTCCAATACGCTATCTGTAATAGGGGCGACGTAAATTGAACAAATGGGATAAAATTACGTTGAATTCTTATATTAACCATAATTTAAAATGATCTAATCGGGTCTCTGATTGCCCTATCATAGAAGTTTAATAATGGATTTTACTCGTCATTTCATGCGCTTTAAGGTGCCGTCTAGCCCAATACGCCATCTGAAATTGGAGCTACGTAAATTGAACAAGTGTGATAAAGTTTCGCTGAATTCTGAAATTAACCATAATATAAAATGATCTAATCGGGTCTCTGATTACCCTATCATAGAAGTTTAATAATGGATTTTACTCGTCATTTCATGCGCTTTAAGGTGCCGTCTAGCCCAATACGCCATCTGAAATTGGAGCTACGTAAATTGAACAAGTGTGATAAAGTTTCGCTGAATTCTGAAATTAACCATAATATAAAATGATCTAATCGGGTCTCTGACTGCCCTATCATAGAAGTTTAATAGTGCAATTTACTCGACAATTCATGCGCTTTAAGATGCTACCTAGCCGAATACGCTATCTGAAATAGGGACTACGTAAATTGAACAAATGTGATAAAATTTCGTTGAATTCTTATATTAACCATAATATAAGATGATCTAATCGGGTCTCTGATAGCCCTATCAAAGAAGTTTAGTTGTGAATTATACTCGTTATTTCATGCGCTTTAAGGTGCCGTCTAGCCCAATACGCCATCTGAAATTGGAGCTACGTAAATTGAACAAGTGTGATAAAGTTTCGCTGAATTCTGAAATTAACCATAATATAAAATGATCTAATCGGGTCTCTGATTACCCTATCATAGAAGTTTAATAATGGATTTTACTCGACAATTCATGCGCTTTAAGATGCTACCTAGCCGAATACGCTATCTGAAATAGGGACGACGTAAATTGAACAAATGTGATAAAATTTCGTTGAATTCTTATATTAACCATAATATAAGATGATCTAATCGGGTCTCTGATAGCCCTATCAAAGAAGTTTAGTTGTGAATTATACTCGTTATTTCATGCGCTTTAAGGTGCCGTTTAGCCCAATACGCTATCTGAAATAGGAGCGTCATAAATTGCACAAATGTGATAGAATTACGCTGAATTCTTATATTAACAATAATATAAAATGATCTAATCGGGTCGCTGATTACCCTACCATAGAAGCTTAATAGTGCATTTTACTCGTCAGTTCATGCGCTTTAAGGTGCCGCTTAGCCCAATACGCTATCTGAAATAGGAGCGACGTAAATTGAACAAATGTGATACAATTACGCAGAATTCTTATATTAAACATAATATAAAATGATCTAATCGGGTCTCTATTCGACCTACCCTAGAAGTTTAATAGTGCATTTTACTCGGCACTTCATGCGCTTTGAGATGCCGCTTAGCCCAATACGCTATCTGAAATTGGCGGGACGTAAATTGAACAAATGTGATAGAATTTCGCTGAATTCTTATATTAACCATAATATGAAATGATCTAATCGTGTCTCTGATTGCCCTTTCAAAGAAGTTTAGTAGTGCATTTTACTCGACATTTCATGCTCTTTAAGGTGCCGTCTAGCCCAGTCCGCTATCTGAAATTGGAGCTACGTAAATTGAACAAATGTGATAGAATTACGCAGGATTCTTATATTAATCATAATATACAATGATCTAATCGGGTTTCTGTTTGCCCTACCCTAGAAGTTTAAGAGTGCATCTTACTCGACATTTTATGCGCTTTAAGTTGCCGCCTAGCCCAATACGCTATCTGACATAGGGTCGACGGAAATTGAACAAATGTGATAAAATTACGCTGAATTCTTATATTAACAATAATATGAGATGATCTAATTGGGTCTCTGATTACCCTATCACAGAAGTTTAATAGTGCATTTTACTCGTCATTTCATGCGCTTTAAGGTGCCGCCTAGCCCAATGCACTATCTGAATTTGGAGCTACGTAAATTGAACAAATGTGATAGAATTACGCAAAATTCTTATATAAACCATAACATAATACGATCTATTCGGGTCTCTGATTGACCTATCATAGAAGCTTAATAGTGCATTTTACTAGTCATTTCATGCGCTTTAAGGTGCCGCTTAACCCAATACGCTATCTGAAATAGGAGCGACGTAAATTGAACAAATGTGGTAGAATTTTCCTGAATTCTTATATTAACCATAATATAATACGATGTATTCGGGTCTCTGATTGCCCTATCATAGAAGTTTGATAGGGCATTTTACTCAACATTTCATGCGCTTTAAGATGCCATCTAGCCCAATACGCTATCTCTAAATAGGGGCGACGTAAATTGAACAAATGTGGTAGAATTACGCAGAATTCTTATATTAAACATAATATAATACGATCTATCCGGTTCTCTGATTGCCCTATCATAGAAGTTTAATAGTGCATTTTACTCGTCATTTCATGCGCTTTAAGGTGCCGCCTAGCCCAATACACTATCTGAAATAGGAGCGACATAAATTGAACAAATGTGATAGAATTACGCAGAATTCTTATATAAACCATAACATAATACGATCTATTCGGGTCTCTGATTGCCCGATCATAGAAGTTTAATAGTGCATTCTATTCGTCATTTCATGCGCGTCAAGGTCCCGCTTAGGCCAATACGCTATCTGAAATAGGAGCGACGTAAGTTGAACAAATGTGATAGAATTTCGCTGAATTCTTATATTAACCATAATATAAGATGACCTAATCGGGTATCTGATTGCCCTATCCGAGAAGCTTAGTAGTGCATTTTACTCGACATTTCATGCGCTTTAAGATGCCACCTATCCCAGTACGCTATCTGAAATAGGGGCGACGTAAATTGAACAAATGTGATAAAATTACGCAGAATTCTTATATTAACAATAATATAAAGTGATCTAATCGGGTCTCTGATTGCCCTATCATAGATGTTTAATAGTGCGTTTTACTCGTCATTTCATGCGCTTTAAGGTGCCGCCGAGCCCAATACGCTATCTGAAATAGGAGCGACGTACATTGAACAAATGTGATAGAATTACGCAAAATTCTTATATAAACCATAACATAATACGATCTATTCGGGTCTCTGATTGACCTATCATAGAAGCTTAATAGTGCATTTTACTAGTCATTTCATGCGCTTTAAGGTGCCGCTTAACCCAATACGCTATCTGAAATAGGAGCGACGTAAATTGAACAAATGTGGTAGAATTTTCCTGAATTCTTATATTAACCATAATCTAATACGATGTATGCGGGTCTCTGATTGCCCTATCATAGAAGTTTGATAGGGCATTTTACTCGACATTTCATGCGCTTCAAGGTGCCGCCTAGCCCAATACGCTATCTGAAATAGGAGCGACGTAAATTGAACAAATGTGATAGAATTTCGCTGAATTCTTATATTGACGATAACATAAAATGATCTAATCGGGACTCTGATTGCCCTATAATAGAAGGTTAGTAGTGCATTTTACTCCTCATTCCACGGTCTATAAGATGCCGCCTAGCCCAATACGCTCTCTGAAATAGGAGCGACGTAAATTGACAAAATGTGATGGAATTACGCAGAATTCTTATATTAACCATAATTCAGAATGACCTAATCGGATCTCTGATTGCCCTATCCGAGAAGTTTAGTTGTGCATTTTGCTCGACATTTCATGCGCTTTAAGATGCCGCCTCGCCCAATACGCTATCTGAAATAGGAGCGACGTAAATTGAACAAATGTGATAGAATTACGCTGAATCCTTATATTAACCATAATATAAAATGATCGAATCGGGTCTCTGATTGCCCTATCATAGAAGTTTAATAGTGCATTTTACTCGTCATTCCATGCGTTTTAAGATGCCGCATATCGCAATTCGCTATCTGAAATAGGAGCGACGTAAATTGAAAAATGTGATAGAATTTCGCTGAATTCTTATATTAACCAAAATATAAAATGATCTAATCGGGTCTCTGATTGCCGTATCACAGAAGGTGGGTAGTGCATTTTACTCGCCATTCCACGCGCTTTAAGACGCCGCCTGGCCCAGTACGCTATCTGAAAGAGGAGCGACGTAAATTGAACAAATGTGATAGAATTACGCAGAATTCTTATATAAACCATAACATAATACGATCTATTCGGGTCTCTGATTGCCCGATCATAGAAGTTTAATAGTGCATTCTATTCGTCATTTCATGCGCGTCAAGGTCCCGCTTAGGCCAATACGCTATCTGAAATAGGAGCGACGTAAGTTGAACAAATGTGATAGAATTTCGCTGAATTCTTATATTAACCATAATATAAGATGACCTAATCGGGTATCTGATTGCCCTATCCGAGAAGCTTAGTAGTGCATTTTACTCGACATTTCATGCGCTTTAAGATGCCACCTATCCCAGTACGCTATCTGAAATAGGGGCGACGTAAATTGAACAAACGTGATAGAATTACGCAGAATTCTTATATTAACCATAATATGATACGATCTATTCGGGTCTCTGATTGCCCTATCATAGAAGTATAATAGTGCATTTTACTCGCCATTTCTTGCGCTTTAAGTTGCCGCTTAGCCCAATACGCTATCTGATATACGAGCGACGTAAATTGAACAAATGTGATAGAATTTCGCTGAATTCTTAAATTAACCATAATATAAAATGATATAATCGGGTCTCTGTTTACCCTACCGTAGAAGTTTAATAGTGCATTTTATTCGACATTTCATGCGCTTGAAGATGCCACCTAGCCCAATACGCTATCTGAAATTGGAGCTACGTAAATTGAACACACGTGATAGAATTACATAGAATTCTTATATTAACCATAATATAATACGATCTATTCAGGTCTCTGATAGCCCTACCATAGAAGATTAATAGTGCATTTTACCCGACATTTCATGCTCTTTATGATGCCGCCTAGTCCAATACGCTCTCTGCAATTGGAGCTACGTAAATTGAACAAGTGTGATAGATTTTCGCTGAATTCTTAAATTAAACATAATATAAAATGATCTGATCGGGTCTGTGTTTGCCCTACCCTAGAAGTTTAGTAGTGCATTTTACTCGACATTTCATGCGCTTTAAGGTGCCACCTAGCCCAATACGCTATCTGAAATAGGGGCGACGTAAATTGAACAAATGTGATAGAATTACGCAGAATGCTTAAATTAACCATAATATAAAGTGATCTAATCGGGTCTCTGTTGCCCTACCCTAGAAGTTTAATAGTGCATTTTACTCGCCACTTCATGCGCTTTGAGATGCCGCTTAACCCAATACGCTACCTGAAATAGGAGCGACGTAAATTGAACAAATGGGATAGAATTTCACTGAATTCTTATATTAACCAAAATATAAAATTATCTAATCGGGTCTCTGTTCGCGCTACCCTAGAAGTTTAATAGTGCATTTTACTCGCCATTTCATGCGCTTTGAGATGCCGCTTAGGCCAATACGCTATCTGTAATAGGAGCGACTCAAATTGAACAAATGTGATAGAATTTCGCTGAATTCTTATATTAACCATAATATAAAATGATCTAATCGGGTCTCTAATTGCCCTATCATAGAAGTTTAACAGTTCATTTTACTCGCCATTCCACGCGCTTTAAGATGCCGCCTGGAAAAGTACGCTATCTGAAATAGGAGCGACGTAAATTGAACAAATGTGATAGAATTACGCTGAATTCTCTTATTAACCGCAATATAAAATGATCTAATCGGGTCTCTGATTGCCTTATCCTTGATGTTTGATAGTGCATTGTACTCGCCATTTCATGCGCTTTGATATGCCGCTTAGCGCAATACGCTATCTGAAATAGGAGCGACGTAAATTGAACAAATGTGATAGAATTACGCTGAATTCTTATATTAACCGTAATATAAAATGATCTTATCGGGTCTCTGTTTGCCTTACCCTAGAAGTTTAATAGTGAATTTTACTCGCCATTTCATGCGTTTTGAGATGCTGCTTAGCCCAATATGCTATCTGATATAGGAGCGACGTAAATTGAACAAATGTAATAAAATTACGCTTAATTCTTATATTAACCGTAATATAAAATGATGTAATCGGGTCTCTGTTTGCATTACCCTAGAAGTTTAATAGTGCATTGTACTCGCCATTTCATGCGCTTTGAGATGCAGCTATGCCCAGTACGCTACCTGAAATAGGAGCGACGTAAATTGTACAAACGTGATAGAATTACGCAGAATTCTTATATTAACCATAATATAGATTGATCTAATCGGGTCTTTGATTGCCCTATCGCAGAAGGTTAGTAGTGCATTTTACTCGTCATTCTACGCGCTTTAAGATGCCGCATAGCCCAATACGCTATCTGAAACAGAATCGACGTAAATTGAACAAATGTGATAGAATTTGGCTGAATTCTTATATTAACCAAAATATAAAACTATCTAATCGGGTCTCTGTTCGCGCTACCCTAGAAGTTGAATAGTGCATTTTACTCGCCATTTCATGCGCTTTGAGATGCCGCTTAGCCCAATACGCTATCTGAAACAGGAGCGATATAAATTGAACAAATGTGATAGAATTTTGCTGAATTCTTATATTAACCATAATATAAAATGATCTAATCGGGTCTCTGTTCGCGCTACCCTAGAAGTTTAATAGTGCATTTTACTCGCCATTTCATGCGCTTTGAGATGCCGCTTAGCCCAATACGCTATCTGAAATAGGAGCGTTGTAAATTGAACAAATGTGATAGAATTTTGCTGAATTCTTATATTAACCATAATATAAAATGATCTAATCGCGTCTCTGTTTGCCTTACCCTAGAAGTTTAATAGTGCATTTTACTCGCCATTTCATGCGCTTTGAGATGCCGCTTAGCCCAATAGGCTATCTGAAATAGGAGCGACGTAAATTGAACAAATGTGATTGAATTTCGCTGAATTCTTAAATTAACCATAACATAAAATGATGTAATCGGGACTCTGTTTGCCTTACCCTACAAGTTTGGTACTGCATTTTACTCGCCATTTCGTGCGCTTTGAGATGCCGCTTAGCCCAATACTCTATCTGAAATAGGAGCGACGTAAATTGAACAAATGTGATAGAATTTCGCTGAATTCTTGAATTAACCACAACATAAAATGATCTGATCGGGACTCTGTTTGCCTTACCCCACAAGTTTTGTAGTGCATTTTACTCGCCATTTCGTGCGCTTTGAGATGCCGCTTAGCCCAATACTCTATCTGAAAAAGGAGCGACGTAAATTGAACAAATGTGATAGAATTTCGCTGACTTCTTATATTAACCACAATGTAAAATGATCTAATCGGGTCTCTGTTCGCACTACCCTAGAAGTTTAATAGTGCATTTCACTCGTCATTTCATGCGCTTTGAGATGCCGCTTAGCCCAATACGCTATCTGAAATAGGAGCGACGTAAATTGAACGAATGTGATAGAATTTCGCTGAATTCTTATATTAAACAAAATATAAAATCATCTAATCGGGTCTCTGATTGCCCTATCATAGAAGTTTAATTGTGCATTTTACTCGCCCTTCCACGCGCTTTAAGATGCCGCCTAGCCCAGTACGCTAACTGAAATAGGAGTGACGTAAATTGAACAAATGTGATAGAACTACGCTGAATTCTTATATTAACCGTAATATAAAATGATTTAATCGGGTCTCTGTTTGCCTTACCCTAGAAGTTTAATAGGGCATGTTACTCGCCATTTCATGCGCTTTGAGATTACGCTTAGCCCAATACGCTATCTGAAATAGGAGTGACGTAAATTAAACGAATGTGATAGAATTTCGCTGAATCCTTATATTAAACAAAATATAAAATCATCTAATCGGGCCTCTGATTGCCCCATCATAGAAGTTTAATAGTGCATTTTACTCGCCATTCCACGCACTTTAAGATGCCGCCTAGCCCATTACGCTATCTGAAATAGGAGCGACGTAAATTGAACAAATGTGATGGAATTCCGCTGAATTCTCTTATTAACCGCAATATAAAATGATCTAATCGGGTCTCTGATTGCCTTATCCTTGATGTTTGATAGTGCATTTTACTCGCCATTTCATGCGCTTTGATATGCCGCTTAGCGCAACACGCTATCTGAAATAGGAGCGACGTAAATTGAACAAATGTGATAGAATTACGCTGAATTCTTATATTAACCGTAATATAAAATGATCTTATCGGGTCTCTGTTTGCCTTACCCTAGAAGTTTAATAGAGAATTTTACTCGCCATTTCATGCGTTTTGAGATGCTGCTTAGCCCAATATGCTATCTGAAATAGGAGCGACGTAAATTGAACAAATGTGATAAAATTACGCTTAATTCTTATATTAACCGTAATATAAAATGATGTAATCGGGTCTCTGTTTGCATTACCCTAGAAGTTTAATAGTGCATTGTACTCGCCATTTCATGCGCTTTGAGATGCAGCTATGCCCAGTACGCTACCTGAAATAGGAGCGACGTAAATTGAACAAATGTGATAGAATTACGCTGAATTCTTAAATTAACCATAATATAAAATGATCTAATCGGGTCTCGGTTTGCCTTACCCTAGAAGTTTGATAGTGCATTTTAGTCGCCAGTCCATGCGCCTTGAGATGCCGCTTAGCCCAATACGCTATCTGAAATAGGAGCGACGTAAATTGAACAAATGTGATAGAATTTCGCAGAATCGTTAAATTAACCATAATATAAAGTGATCTAATCGGGTCTCTGTTTGCCCTACCCTAGAAGTTTAATCGTGCATTTTACTCGTCACTTCATGCGCTTTGAGATGCCGCTTAGCCCAATACGCTATCTGAAATAGGAGCGACGTAAATTGAACAAATGGGATAGAATTTCGCTGAATTGTTAAATTAACCATAATATAAAGTGATCTAATCGGGTCTCTGTTTGCCCTACCCTAGAAGTTTAATACTGCACTTTACTCGCCATTGCATGCACTTTGAGATGCCGCTTAGCCCAATACGCTATATGAAATAGGAGCGACGTAAATTGCACAAGTGTGATAGAATTTCGCTGAATTCTTATATTAACCATAATGTAAAATGATCTAATCGGCTCTCTGTTCGCCCTACCCTAGAAGTTTAATAGTGCATTGTACTCGCCATTCCATCCGCTTTGAGATGCCGGTTAGCCCAATACGCTATCTGAAATACGAGCGACTCAAATTGAACAAATGTGATAGAATTTCGCTGAATTCTTTTATTAACCATAATGTAAAATGATTTAATCGGGTCTCTGTTCGCACTACCCTAGAAGTTTCACAGTGCATTTTACTCGCCATTGCACGCGCTTTAAGATGCCGTCTAGCCAAGTACGCTATCTGAAATAGGAGCGACGTAAATTGAACAAATGTGATAGAATTCTGCTGAATCCTTATATTAACCATAATGTAAAATGATCTAATCGGGTCTCTGTTCGCCCTACCCTAGAAGGTTAATATTGCATTGTACTCGCCATTTCATGCGCTGTGAGATGCCGCTTAGCCCAATACGCTATCTGAAATAGGAGCGACGTAAATTGAACAAATGTGATAGAATTTTGCTGAAATCTTATATTAACCGTAATATAAAATGATCTAATCCTGTCTCTGTTCGCCCTACCCTAGAAGTTTAATAGTGCCTTTACTCGCCATTTCATGCGCTTTGAGATGCCGCTTAGCCCAATACGCTATCTGAAATAGGAGCGATGTAAATTGAACAAATGTGATAGAATTTCGCTGAATTCTTATATTAACCATAATGTAAAATGATCTAATCGGCTCTCTGTTCGCCCTACCCTAGAAGTTTAATAGTGCATTGTACTCGCCATTCCATCCGCTTTGAGATGCCGCTTAGCCCAATACGCTATCTGAAATAGGAGCGACTCAAATTGAACAAATGTGATAGAACTACGCTGAATTCTTATATTAACCGTAATATAATATGATGTAATCGGGTCTCTGTTTGCCTTACCCTAGAAGTTTAATAGGGCATCATACTCGCCATTTCATGCACTTTGAGATGCCGCTTAGCCCAATACGCTATCTGAAATAGGAGTGACGTAAGTTGAACGAATGTGATAGAATTTCGCTGAATTCTTAAATTAACCACAATAGATAATGATCTAATCGGTTCTCTGTTTGCCTTACCCTAGAAGTTTAATAGTGCATTTCACTCATCATTTCATGCGCTTTAAGATGCCGCTTAGCCCAATACGCTATCTGAAATACGAGCGACGTAAATTGAACAAATGTGATAGAATTTCGCTGAATTCTTATATTAACCAAAATATAAAATGATCTAATCTGGTCTCTGTTCGCCCTACCCTAGAAGTTTAATAGTGCATTTCACTCGTCATTCCACGCGCTTTACGATGCCGCCTAGCCCAGGAGACTATCTGAAATAGGAGCGACGTAAATTGAACAAATGTGATAGAATTTCGCTGAATTCTTATATTAACCATAATATAAAATGATCTAATCGGGTCTCTGATTGCCCTACCATAGAAGTTTAATAGTTCATTTGACTCGCCATTCCACGCGCTTTAAGATGCCGCCTGGCACAGTACGCTATCTGAAATACGAGCGACGTAAATTGAACGAATGTGATAGAATTTCGCTGAATTCTTATATTATCCATAATGTAAAATGATCTAATCGGGTCACTGTTCGCCGTACCCTAGAAGTTTAATAGTGCATTTTACTCGCCATTTCGTGCGCTTTGAGATACCGCTTAGCCCAATACTCTATCTGAAAAAGGAGCGACGTAAATTGAACAAATGTGATAGAATTTCGCTGAATTCTTAAATTAACCATAATATAAAATGATCTAATCGGCTCTCTGTTCGTCGTACCCTAGAAGTTTGATAGTGCATTTTACTCGCCATTTCATGCGCTTTGAGATGCCGCTTAGCCCAATACGCTATCTGAAATAGGAGCGACGTAACCTGAACAAATGTGACAGAATTACTCTGAATTCTTATATTAACCGTAATATAAAATGATCTAATCGGGTCTCTGTTTGCCTTACCATAGAAGTTTAATGGTGCATTTTGCTCGCCATTTCATGCGCTTTGAGATGCCGCTTAGCCCAATACGCTATCTGAAATAGGAGTGACGTAAATTGAACGAATGTGATAGAATTTTGCTGAATTCTTATATTAAACAAAATATAAAATCATCTAATCGGGTCTCTGATTGCCCTATCATAGAAGTTTAATAGTGCATTTTATTCGCCATTCCACGCGCTTTAAGATGCCGTCTGGCCCAGTACGCTATCTGAAATAAGAGCGACGTAAATTGAACAAATGTGATAGAATTACGCTGATTTCTTATATTAACCATAATATAAAATGATATAATCGCGTCTCTGTTTGCCTTACCCTAGAAGTTTAATAGTGCATTTTACTCGCCATTTCATGCGCTTTGAGATGCCGCTTAGCCCAATAGGCTATCTGAAATAGGAGCGACGTAAACTGATCGAATGTGATAGAATTTCGCTGATTCTTATGTTAACCATAATGTAACATGATTTAATCGGGTCTCTGTTCGCCCTACCCTGGATGTTTAATAGCGCATTTTACTGGCCATTCCAAGCGCTTCAAGATGCCGCCTAGCCCAGTACGCTATCTGAAATAGGAGCGACGAGAATTGCACAAATGTGATAGAATTTTGCTGAATCCTTAAATTAACCAAAATATAAAATGATCTAATCGGGTCTCTGTTTGGCCTACCCTAGAAGTTTAATAGTGCATTTTACTCGCCATTTCATGCGCTTTGAGATGCCGCTTAGCCCAATACGCTACCTGAAATAGGAGCGACGTAAATTGAACAAATGTGATAGAATTTCGCTGAATTGTTAAATTAACCATAATATAAAGTGATCTAATCGGGTCTCTGTTTGCCCTACCCTAGAAGTTTAATAGTGCATTTTACTCGCCATTTCATGCGCTTTCAGATGCCGCTTAGGCCAATACGCTATCTGAAATGGGAGCGAGGTAAATTGAACAAATATGGTAGAATAAAGCTGCATTCTTATATTAACCGTAATATAAAATGATCTCATCGGGTCTCTGTTTGCCTTACCCTAGAAGTCCGATAGTGCATTTTACTCGCCACTTCATGCGCTTTGAGGTGCCGCTTAGCCCAATACGCTATCTGAAATAGGAGCGACGTAAATTGCACAAATGTGATAGAATTTCGCTGAATTCTTATATTAACCATAATGTAAAATGATCTAATCGGGTCGCTGTTCGCCCTACACTAGAAGTTTGATATTGCATTTTACTCGCCATTTCATGCGCTTTGAGATGCCGCTTAGCGCAATACGCTACCTGAAATAGGAGCGACGTAAATTGAACAAATGTGATAGAATTTCGCTGAATTGTTAAATTAACCATAATATAAAGTGATCTAATCGGGTCTCTGTTTGCCCTACCCTAGAAGTTTAATAGTGCATTTTACTCGCCATTTCATGCGCTTTGAGATGCCGCTTAGGCCAATACGCTATCTGAAATGGGAGCGAGGTAAATTGAACAAATATGGTAGAATTAAGCTGCATTCTTATATTAACCGTAATATAAAATGATCTCATCGGGTCTCTGTTTGCCTTACCCTAGAAGTCCGATAGTGCATTTTACTCGCCACTTCATGCGCTTTGAGGTGCCGCTTAGCCCAATACGCTATCTGAAATAGGAGCGACGTAAGTTGAACGAATGTGATAGAACTTCGCTGAATTCCTAAATTAACCATAATATAAAATGAACTAATCTGGTCTATGTTTGCCCTACCCTAGAAGTTTAATATTGCATTTTACTCGCCATTTCATGCGCTGTGAGGTGCCGCCTAGCCCAATACGCTATCTGAAATAGGAGCGACGTAAATTGAACAAATGTGATAGAATTTCGCTGAATTCTTATATTATCCATAATGTAAAATGATCTAATCGGATCACTGTTCGCCGTACCCTAGAAGTTTAATAGTGCATTTTACTCGCCATTCCGTGCGCTTTGAGATACCGCTTAGCCCAATACTCTATCTGAAAAAGGAGCGACGTAAATTGAACAAATGTGATAGAATTTCGCTGAATTCTTATATTAACCATAATATAAAATGATCTAATCGGGTCTCTGTTTGCCTTACCCTAGAAGTTTGATAGTGCATTTTACTCGCCAGTCCATACGCTTTGAGATGCCGCTTAGCCCAATACGCTATCTGAAATAGGAGCGACGTAAATTGAACAAATGTGATAGAATTTCGCTGAATTGTTAAATTAACCATAATATAAAGTGATCTAATCGGGTCTCTGTTTGGCCCACCCTAGAAGTTTAGTAGTGCATTTTACTCGCCATGTCATGCGCTTTGAGATGCCGCTTAGGCCAATACGCTATCTGAAATGGGAGCGACGTAAATTGAACGAATATGGTAGAATTAAGCTGCATTCTTATATTAACCGTAATATAAAATGATCTCATCGGGTCTCTGTTTGCCTTACCCTAGAAGTCCGATAGTGCATTTTACTCGCCACTTCATGCATTTTGAGGTGCCGCTTAGCCCAATACGCTATCTGAAATAAGAGCGACGTAAATTGAACGAATGTGATAGAACTTCGCTGAATTCTTAAATTAACCATAATATAAAATGAACTAATCGGGTCTATGTTTGCCCTACCCTAGAAGTTTAATATTGCATTTTACTCGCCATTTCATGCGCTGTGGGGTGCCGCCTAGCCCAATACGCTATCTGAAATAGGAGCGACGTAAATTGAACAAATGTGATGGAATTCCGCTGAATCCTTATATTAACCATAATGTAAAATGATCTAATCGGGTCTCTGTTCGCCCTACCCTAGAAGGTTAATATTGCATTTTACTCGCCATTCCATGCGCTGTGAGATGCCGCTTAGCCCAATACGCTATCTGAAATAGGAGCGACGTAAATTGAACAAATGTGATAGAATTTCGCTGAATTGTTAAATTAACCATAATATAAAGTGATCTAATCGGGTCTCTGTTTGCCCTACCCTAGAAGTTTCATAGTGCATTGTACTCGTCACTTCATGCGCTTTGAGATGCCGCTTAGCCCAATACGCTATCTGAAATAGGAGCGACGTAAATTGAACAAATGTGATAGAATTTCGCTGAATTCTTAAATTAACCATAATATAAAATGATCTAATCGGCTCTCTGCTCGCCCTACCCTAGAAGTTTGATAGTGCATTTTACTCGCCATTTCATGCGCTTTGAGATGCAGCTTAGCCCAATACGCTATCTGAAATACGAGCGACGTAAATTGAACGAATGTGATAGAATTTCGCTGAATTCTTATATTAAACAAAATATAAAATCATCTAATCGGGTCTCTGATTGCCCTATCATAGAAGTTTAGTAGTGCATTTTACTCGCCATTCCACGCACTTTAAGATGCCGCCTAGCCCAGTACGCTATCTGAAATAGGAGTGACGTAAATTGAACAAATGTGATAGAACTACGCTGAATTCTTATATTAACCGCAATATAAAATGATGTAATCGGGTCTCTGTTTGCCTTACCCTAGAAGTTTAATAGGGCATGTTACTCGCCATTTCATGCGCTTTGAGATGCCGCTTAGCCCAATAGGCTATCTGAAATAGGAGCGACGTAAATTGAACAAATGTGATTGAATTTCGCTGAATTCTTAAATTAACCATAACATAAAATGATCTAATCGGGACTCTGTTTGCCTTACCCTACAAGTTTGGTACTGCATTTTACTCGCGATTTCATGCGCTTTGAGATGCAGCTTAGCCCAATACGCTATCTGAAATACGAGCGACGTAAATTAAACAAATGTGATAGAATTCTGCTGAATTCTTAAATTAACCAAAATATAAAATGATCTAATCCGGTCTCTGATTGCCCTACCCTAGAAGTTTAATAGTGCATTTTACACGCCATTTCATGCGCTTTGAGATGCCGCTTAGCCCAATACGCCATCTGAAATAGGAACGACGTAAATTGAACAAATCTGATAGAATTACGCTGAATTCTTATATTAGCCGTAATATAAAATGATCTAATCGGGTCTCTGTTTGTCTTACCCTAGAAGATTAACAGTCCATTTTACTCGACATTTCATGCGCTTTGAGATGCTTCTTAGCCCAAAACGCTATCTGAAATAGGAGCGACTTAAATTGATCAAATGTGACAGAATTTCGCTGAATTCTTATATTAACCATAACGTAAAATGATCTAATCGGGTCCCTGTTCGCCCTACCCTAGAAGTTTAGTAGTGCATTCCACTAGTCATTTCATGCGCTTTGAGATCCCGCTTAGCCCAATACGCTATCTGATATAGGAGCGACGTAAATTAAACAAATGTGATAGAATTTCGCTGAATTCTTAAATTAACCATAATATAAAATGATCTAATCGTGTCTCTGTTCGCCCTACCCTACAAGTTTAATAGTGCATTTTACTCGCCACTTCATGCGCTTTGAGATGCCGCTTAGCCCAATACACTATCTGAAATAGGAGCTACGTAAATTGAACGAATGTGATAGAATTTCGCTGAATTCTTATATTAACCGTAATATAAAATGATCTAGTCGTGTCTCTGTTCGCCCTACCCTAGAAGTTTAATAGTGCATTTCACTCGCCATTTCATGCGCTTTGAGATGCCGCTTAGCCCAATACGCTATCTGAAATGGGAGCGACGTAAATTGAACGAATGTGATAGAATTTCGCTGAATTCTTATATTAAACAAAATATAAAATCGTCTAATCGGGTCTCTGATTGCCCTATCATAGAAGTTTAATAGTGCATTTTACTCGCCATTCCACGCACTTTAAGATGCCGCCTAGCCCAGTACGCTATCTGAAATAGGAGTGACGTAAATTGAACAAATGTGATAGAACTACGCTGAATTCTTATATTAACCGTAATATAAAATGATGTAATCGGGTCTCTGTTTGCCTTACCTTAGAAGTTTAATAGGGCATGTTACTCGCCATTTCATGCGCTTTGAGATGCCGCTTAGCCCAATAGGCTATCTGAAATAGGAGCGACGTAAATTGAACAAATGTGATTGAATTTCGCTGAATTCTTAAATTAACCATAACATAAAATGATCTAATCGGGACTCTGTTTGCCTTACCCTTCAAGTTTGGTACTGCATTTTACTCGCCACTTCGTGCGCTTTGAGATGCCGCTTAGCCCAATACTCTATCTGAAATAGGAGCGACGTAAATTGAACAAATGTGATAGAATTTCGCTGAATTCTTAAATTAACCACAACATAAAATGATCTAATCGGGACTCTGTTTGCCTTACCCCACAAGTTTGGTAGTGCATTTTACTCGCCATTTCGTGCGCTTTGAGATGCCGCTTAGCCCAATACTCTATCTGAAAAAGGAGCGACGTAAATTGAACAAATGTGATAGAATTTCGCTGACTTCTTATATTAACCACAATGTAAAATGATCTAATCGGGTCTCTGTTCGCACTACCCTAGAAGTTTAATAGTGCATTTCACTCGTCATTTCATGCGCTTTGAGATGCCGCTTAGCCCAATACAATATCTGAAATAGGAGCGACGTAAATTGAACAAATGTGATAGAATTTCGCTGAATTGTTAAATTAACCATAATATAAAGTGATCTAATCGGGTCTCTGTTTGCCCTACCCTAGAAGTTTAATAGTGCATTTTACTCGCCATTTCATGCGCTTTGAGATGCCGCTTAGGCCAATACGCTATCTGAAATGGGAGCGACGTAAATTGAACAAATATGGTAGAATTAAGCTGCATTCTTATATTAACCGTAATATAAAATGATCTCATCGGGTCTCTGTTTGCCTTACCCTAGAAGTCCGATAGTGCATTTTACTCGCCACTTCATGCGCTTTGAGGTGCCGCGTAGCCCAATACGCTATCTGAAATAGGAGCGACGTAAGTTGAACGAATGTGATAGAACTTCGCTGAATTCTTAAATTAACCATAATATAAAATGATCTAATCCGGTCTCTGATTGCCCTACCCTAGAAGTTTAATAGTGCATTTTACACGCCATTTCATGCGCTTTGAGATGCCGCTTAGCCCAATACGCCATCTGAAATAGGAACGACGTAAATTGAACAAATCTGATAGAATTACGCTGAATTCTTATATTAGCCGTAATATAAAATGATCTAATCGGGTCTCTGTTTGTCTTACCCTAGAAGATTAACAGCCCATTTTACTCGACATTTCATGCGCTTTGAGATGCTTCTTAGCCCAAAACGCTATCTGAAATAGGAGCGACTTAAATTGATCAAATGTGACAGAATTTCGCTGAATTCTTATATTAACCATAACGTAAAATAATCTAATCGGGTCCCTGTTCGCCCTACCCTAGAAGTTTAGTAGTGCATTCCACTAGTCATTTCATGCGCTTTGAGATCCCGCTTAGCCCAATACGCTATCTGATATCGGAGCGACGTAAATTAAACAAATGTGATAGAATTTCGCTGAATTCTTAAATTAACCATAATATAAAATGATCTAATCGTGTCTCTGTTCGCCCTACCCTACAAGTTTAATAGTGCATTTTACTCGCCACTTCATGCGCTTTGAGATGCCGCTTAGCCCAATACACTATCTGAAATAGGAGCTACGTAAATTGAACGAATGTGATAGAATTTCGCTGAATTCTTATATTAACCGTAATATAAAATGATCTAGTCGTGTCTCTGTTCGCCCTACCCTAGAAGTTTAATAGTGCATTTCACTCGCCATTTCATGCGCTTTGAGATGCCGCTTAGCCCAATACGCTATCTGAAATGGGAGCGACGTAAATTGAACGAATGTGATAGAATTTCGCTGAATTCTTATATTAAACAAAATATAAAATCGTCTAATCGGGTCTCTGATTGCCCTATCATAGAAGTTTAATAGTGCATTTTACTCGCCATTCCACGCACTTTAAGATGCCGCCTAGCCCAGTACGCTATCTGAAATAGGAGTGACGTAAATTGAACAAATGTGATAGAACTACGCTGAATTCTTATATTAACCGTAATATAAAATGATGTAATCGGGTCTCTGTTTGCCTTACCCTAGAAGTTTAATAGGGCATGTTACTCGCCATTTCATGCGCTTTGAGATGCCGCTTAGCCCAATAGGCTATCTGAAATAGGAGCGACGTAAATTGAACAAATGTGATTGAATTTCGCTGAATTCTTAAATTAACCATAACATAAAATGATCTAATCGGGACTCTGTTTGCCTTACCCTACAAGTTTGGTACTGCATTTTACTCGCCATTTCGTGCGCTTTGAGATGCCGCTTAGCCCAATACTCTATCTGAAATAGGAGCGACGTAAATTGAACAAATGTGATAGAATTTCGCTGAATTCTTAAATTAACCACAACATAAAATGATCTAATCGGGACTCTGTTTGCGTTACCCCACAAGTTTGGTAGTGCATTTTACTCGCCATTTCGTGCGCTTTGAGATGCCGCTTAGCCCAATACTCTATCTGAAAAAGGAGCGACGTAAATTGAACAAATGTGATAGAATTTCGCTGAATTCTTATATTAACCACAATGTAAAATGATCTAATCGGGTCTCTGTTCGCACTACCCTAGAAGTTTAATAGTGCATTTCACTCGTCATTTCATGCGCTTTGAGATGCCGCTTAGCCCAATACGCTATCTGAAATAGGAGCGACGTAAATTGAACAAATGTGATAGAATTTCGCTGAATTGTTAAATTAACCATAATATAAAGTGATCTAATCGGGTCTCTGTTTGCCCTACCCTAGAAGTTTAATAGTGCATTTTACTCGCCATTTCATGCGCTTTGAGATGCCGCTTAGGCCAATACGCTATCTGAAATGGGAGCGAGGTAAATTGAACAAATATGGTAGAATTATGCTGCATTCTTATATTAACCGTAATATAAAATGATCTCATCGGGTCTCTGTTTGCCTTACCCTAGAAGTCCGATAGTGCATTTTACTCGCCACTTCATGCGCTTTGAGGTGCCGCTTAGCCCAATACGCTATCTGAAATAGGAGCGACGTAAGTTGAACGAATGTGATAGAACTTCGCTGAATTCTTAAATTAACCATAATATAAAATGAACTAATCGGGTCTATGTTTGCCCTACCCTAGAAGTTTAATATTGCATTTTACTCGCCATTTCATGCGCTGTGAGGTGCCGTCTAGCCCAATACGCTATCTGAAATAGGAGCGACGTAAATTGAACAAATGTTATAGAATTCCGCTGAATCCTTATATTAACCATAATGTAAAATGATCTAATCGGGTCTCTGTTCGCCCTACCCTAGAAGGTTAATATTGCATTTTACTCGCCATTCCATGCGCTGTGAGATGCCGCTTAGCCCAATACGCTATCTGAAATAGGAGCGACGTAAATTGAACAAATGTCATAGAATTTCGCTGAATTCTTATATTAACCGTAATATAAAATGATCTAATGCTGTCTCTGTTCGCCCTACCCTAGAAGTTTAATAGTGCATTTTACTCGCCATTTCATGCGCTTTGAGATGCCGCTTAGCCCAATACGCTATCTGTAATAGGAGCGATGTAAATTGAACAAATGTGATAGAATTTCGCTGAATTCTTAAATTAACCATAATATAAAATGATCTAATCGGCTCTCTGCTCGCCCTACCCTAGAAGTTTGATAGTGCATTTTACTCGCCATTACATGCGCTTTGAGATGCAGCTTAGCCCAATACGCTATCTGAAATACGAGCGACGTAAATTAAACAAATGTGATAGAATTCTGCTGAATTCTTAAATTAACCAAAATATAAAATGATCTAATCCGGTCTCTGATTGCCCTACCCTAGAAGTTTAATAGTGCATTTTACACGCCATTTCATGCGCTTTGAGATGCCGCTTAGCCCAGTACGCCATCTGAAATAGGAACGACGTAAATTGAACAAATCTGATAGAATTACGCTGAATTCTTATATTAGCCGTAATATAAAATGATCTAATCGGGTCTCTGTTTGTCTTACCCTAGAAGATTAACAGCCCATTTTACTCGACATTTCATGCGCTTTGAGATGCTTCTTAGCCCAAAACGCTATCTGAAATAGGAGCGACTTAAATTGATCAAATGTGACAGAATTTCGCTGAATTCTTATATTAACCATAACGTAAAATGATCTAATCGGGTCCCTGTTCGCCCTACCCTAGAAGTTTAGTAGTGCATTCCACTAGTCATTTCATGCGCTTTGAGATCCCGCTTAGCCCAATACGCTATCTGATATCGGAGCGACGTAAATTAAACAAATGTGATAGAATTTCGCTGAATTCTTAAATTAACCATAATATAAAATGATCTAATCGTGTCTCTGTTCGCCCTACCCTACAAGTTTAATAGTGCATTTTACTCGCCACTTCATGCGCTTTGAGATGCCGCTTAGCCCAATACACTATCTGAAATAGGAGCTACGTAAATTGAACGAATGTGATAGAATTTCGCTGAATTCTTATATTAACCGTAATATAAAATGATCTAGTCGTGTCTCTGTTCGCCCTACCCTAGAAGTTTAATAGTGCATTTCACTCGCCATTTCATGCGCTTTGAGATGCCGCTTAGCCCAATACGCTATCTGAAATGGGAGCGACGTAAATTGAACGAATGTGGTAGAATTTCGCTGAATTCTTATATTAAACAAAATATAAAATCGTCTAATCGGGTCTCTGATTGCCCTATCATAGAAGTTTAATAGTGCATTTTACTCGCCATTCCACGCACTTTAAGATGCCGCCTAGCCCAGTACGCTATCTGAAATAGGAGTGACGTAAATTGAACAAATGTGATAGAACTACGCTGAATTCTTATATTAACCGTAATATAAAATGATGTAATCGGGTCTCTGTTTGCCTTACCCTAGAAGTTTAATAGGGCATGTTACTCGCCATTTCATGCGCTTTGAGATGCCGCTTAGCCCAATAGGCTATCTGAAATAGGAGCGACGTAAATTGAACAAATGTGATTGAATTTCGCTGAATTCTTAAATTAACCATAACATAAAATGATCTAATCGGGACTCTGTTTGCCTTACCCTACAAGTTTGGTACTGCATTTTACTCGCCATTTCGTGCGCTTTGAGATGCCGCTTAGCCCAATACTCTATCTGAAATAGGAGCGACGTAAATTGAACAAATGTGATAGAATTTCGATGAATTCTTAAATTAACCACAACATAAAATGATCTAATCGGGACTCTGTTTGCCTTACCCCACAAGTTTGGTAGTGCATTTTACTCGCCATTTCGTGCGCTTTGAGATGCCGCTTAGCCCAATACTCTATCTGAAAAAGGAGCGACGTAAATTGAACAAATGTGATAGAATTTCGCTGAATTCTTATATTAACCACAATGTAAAATGATCTAATCGGGTCTCTGTTCGCACTACCCTAGAAGTTTAATAGTGCATTTCACTCGTCATTTCATGCGCTTTGAGATGCCGCTTAGCCCAATACGCTATCTGAAATAGGAGCGACGTAAATTGAACAAATGTGATAGAATTTCGCTGAATTGTTAATTAACCATAATATAAAGTGATCTAATCGGGTCTCTGTTTGCCCTACCCTAGAAGTTTAATAGTGCATTTTACTCGCCATTTCATGCGCTTTGAGATGCCGCTTAGGCCAATACGCTATCTGAAATGGGAGCGACGTAAATTGAACAAATATGGTAGAATTAAGCTGCATTCTTATATTAACCGTAATATAAAATGATCTCATCGGGTCTCTGTTTGCCTTACCCTAGAAGTCCGATAGTGCATTTTACTCGCCACTTCATGCGCTTTGAGGTGCCGCGTAGCCCAATACGCTATCTGAAATAGGAGCGACGTAAGTTGAACGAATGTGATAGAACTTCGCTGAATTCTTAAATTAACCATAATATAAAATGATCTAATCCGGTCTCTGATTGCCCTACCCTAGAAGTTTAATAGTGCATTTTACACGCCATTTCATGCGCTTTGAGATGCCGCTTAGCCCAATACGCCATCTGAAATAGGAACGACGTAAATTGAACAAATCTGATAGAATTACGCTGAATTCTTATATTAGCCGTAATATAAAATGATCTAATCGGGTCTCTGTTTGTCTTACCCTAGAAGATTAACAGCCCATTTTACTCGACATTTCATGCGCTTTGAGATGCTTCTTAGCCCAAAACGCTATCTGAAATAGGAGCGACTTAAATTGATCAAATGTGACAGAATTTCGCTGAATTCTTATATTAACCATAACGTAAAATGATCTAATCGGGTCCCTGTTCGCCCTACCCTAGAAGTTTAGTAGTGCATTCCACTAGTCATTTCATGCGCTTTGAGATCCCGCTTAGCCCAATACGCTATCTGATATAGGAGCGACGTAAATTAAACAAATGTGATAGAATTTCGCTGAATTCTTAAATTAACCATAATATAAAATGATCTAATCGTGTCTCTGTTCGCCCTACCCTACAAGTTTAATAGTGCATTTTACTCGCCACTTCATGCGCTTTGAGATGCCGCTTAGCCCAATACACTATCTGAAATAGGAGCTACGTAAATTGAACGAATGTGATAGAATTTCGCTGAATTCTTATATTAACCGTAATATAAAATGATCTAGTCGTGTCTCTGTTCGCCCTACCCTAGAAGTTTAATAGTGCATTTCACTCGCCATTTCATGCGCTTTGAGATGCCGCTTAGCCCAATACGCTATCTGAAATGGGAGCGACGTAAATTGAACGAATGTGATAGAATTTCGCTGAATTCTTATATTAAACAAAATATAAAATCATCTAATCGGGTCTCTGATTGCCCTATCATAGAAGTTTAATAGTGCATTTTACTCGCCATTCCACGCACTTTAAGATGCCGCCTAGCCCAGTACGCTATCTGAAATAGGAGTGACGTAAATTGAACAAATGTGATAGAACTACGCTGAATTCTTATATTAACCGTAATATAAAATGATGTAATCGGGTCTCTGTTTGCCTTACCCTAGAAGTTTAATAGGGCATGTTACTCGCCATTTCATGCGCTTTGAGATGCCGCTTAGCCCAATAGGCTATCTGAAATAGGAGCGACGTAAATTGAACAAATGTGATTGAATTTCGCTGAATTCTTAAATTAACCATAACATAAAATGATCTAATCGGGACTCTGTTTGCCTTACCCTACAAGTTTGGTACTGCATTTTACTCGCCATTTCGTGCGCTTTGAGATGCCGCTTAGCCCAATACTCTATCTGAAATAGGAGCGACGTAAATTGAACAAATGTGATAGAATTTCGCTGAATTCTTAAATTAACCACAACATAAAATGATCTAATCGGGACTCTGTTTGCCTTACCCCACAAGTTTGGTAGTGCATTTTACTCGCCATTTCGTGCGCTTTGAGATGCCGCTTAGCCCAATACTCTATCTGAAAAAGGAGCGACGTAAATTGAACAAATGTGATAGAATTTCGCTGACTTCTTATATTAACCACAATGTAAAATGATCTAATCGGGTCTCTGTTCGCACTACCCTAGAAGTTTAATAGTGCATTTCACTCGTCATTTCATGCGCTTCGAGATGCCGCTTAGCCCAATACGCTATCTGAAATAGGAGCGACGTAAATTGAACAAATGTGATAGAATTTCGCTGAATTGTTAAATTAACCATAATATAAAGTGATCTAATCGGGTCTCTGTTTGCCCTACCCTAGAAGTTTAATAGTGCATTTTACTCGCCATTTCATGCGCTTTGAGATGCCGCTTAGGCCAATACGCTATCTGAAATGGGAGCGAGGTAAATTGAACAAATATAGTAGAATTAAGCTGCATTCTTATATTAACCGTAATATAAAATGATCTCATCGGGTCTCTGTTTGCCTTACCCTAGAAGTCCGATAGTGCATTTTACTCGCCACTTCATGCGCTTTGAGGTGCCGCTTAGCCCAATACGCTATCTGAAATAGGAGCGACGTAAGTTGAACGAATGTGATAGAACTTCGCTGAATTCTTAAATTAACCATAATATAAAATGAACTAATCGGGTCTATGTTTGCCCTACCCTAGAAGTTTAATATTGCATTTTACTCGCCATTTCATGCGCTGTGAGGTGCCGCCTAGCCCAATACGCTATCTGAAATAGGAGCGACGTAAATTGAACAAATGTGATAGAATTCCGCTGAATCCTTATATTAACCATAATGTAAAATGATCTAATGCTGTCTCTGTTCGCCCTACCCTAGAAGTTTAATAGTGCATTTTACTCGCCATTTCATGCGCTTTGAGATGCCGCTTAGCCCAATACGCTATCTGAATAGGAGCGATGTAAATTGAACAAATGTGATAGAAGTTCGCTGAATTCTTATATTAACCATATTGTAAAATGATCTAATCGGCTCTCTGTTCGCCCTACCCTAGAAGTTTCATAGTGCATTGTACTCGCCATTCCATCCGCTTTGAGATGCCGCTTAGCCCAATACGCTATCTGAAATAGGAGCGACTCAAATTGAACAAATGTGATAGAATTTCGCTGAATTCTTTTATTAACCATAATGTAAAATGATCTAATCGGGTCTCTGTTCGCACTACCCTAGAAGTTTAACAGTGCATTTTACTCGCCATTGCACGCGCTTCAAGATGCCGTCTAGCCCAGTACGCTATCTGAAACAGGAGCGACGTAAATTGAACAAATGTGATAGAATTACGCTGAATTCTTAAATTAACCATAATATAAAATGATCTAATCGGGTCTCTGTTTGCCTTACCCTAGAAGTTTGATAGTGCATTTTACTCGCCAGTCCATACGCTTTGAGATGCCGCTTAGCCCAATACGCTATCTGAAATAGGAGCGACGTAAATTGAACAAATGTGATAGAATTTCGCTGAATTGTTAAATTAACCATAATATAAAGTGATCTAATCGGGTCTCTGTTTGGCCTACCCTAGAAGTTTAGTAGTGCATTTTACTCGCCATTTCATGCGCTTTGAGATGCCGCTTAGGCCAATACGCTATCTGAAATGGGAGCGACGTAAATTGAACAAATATGGTAGAATTAAGCTGCATTCTTATATTAACCGTAATATAAAATGATCTCATCGGGTCTCTGTTTGCCTTACCCTAGAAGTCCGATAGTGCATTTTACTCGCCACTTCATGCATTTTGAGGGTGCCGCTTAGCCAATACGCTATCTGAAATAGGAGCGACGTAAATTGAACGAATGTGATAGAACTTCGCTGAATTCTTAAATTAACCATAATATAAATTGAACTAATCGGGTCTATGTTTGCCCTACCCTAGAAGTTTAATATTGCATTTTACTCGCCATTTAATGCGCTGTGGGGTGCCGCCTAGCCCAATACGCTATCTGAAATAGGAGCGACGTAAATTGAACAAATGTGATGGAATTCCGCTGAATCCTTATATTAACCATAATGTAAAATGATCTAATCGTGTCTCTGTTCGCCCTACCCAAGAAGGTTAATATTGCATTTTACTCGCCATTCCATGCGCTGTGAGATGCCGCTTAGCCCAATGCGCTATCTGAAATAGGAGCGACGTAAATTGAACAAATGTGATAGAATTTCGCTGAATTGTTAAATTAACCATAATATAAAGTGATCTAATCGGGTCTCTGTTTGCCCTACCCTAGAAGTTTCATAGTGCATTGTACTCGTCACTTCATTCGCTTTGAGATGCCGCTTAGCCCAATACGCTATCTGAAATAGGAGCGACGTAAACTGAACAAATGTGATAGAATTTCGCTGAATTCTTAAATTAACCATAATATAAAATGATCTAATCGGCTCTCTGCTCGCCCTACCCTAGAAGTTTGATAGTGCATTTTACTCGCCATTTCATGCGCTTTGAGATGCAGCTTAGCCCAATACGCTATCTGAAATACGAGCGACGTTAATTGAACGAATGTGATAGAATTTCGCTGAATTCTTATATTAAACAAAATATAAAATCATCTAATCGGGTCTCTGATTGCCCTATCATAGAAGTTTAGTAGTGCATTTTACTCGCCATTCCACGCAGTTTAAGATGCCGCCTAGCCCAGTACGCTATCTGAAATAGGAGTGACGTAAATTGAACAAATGTGATAGAACTACGCTGAATTCTTATATTAACCGCAATATAAAATGATGTAATCGGGTCTCTGTTTGCCTTACCCTAGAAGTTTAATAGGGCATGTTACTCGCCATTTCATGCGCTTTGAGATGCCGCTTAGCCCAATAGGCTATCTGAAATAGGAGCGACGTAAATTGAACAAATGTGATTGAATTTCGCTGAATTCTTAAATTAACCATAACATAAAATGATCTAATCGGGACTCTGTTTGCCTTACCCTACAAGTTTGGTACTGCATTTTACTCGCCATTTCATGCGCTTTGAGATGCAGCTTAGCCCAATACGCTATCTGAAATACGAGCGACGTAAATTAAACAAATGTGATAGAATTTTGCTGAATTCTTAAATTAACCAAAATATAAAATGATCTAATCCGGTCTCTGATTGCCCTACCCTAGAAGTTTAATAGTGCATTTTACACGCCATTTCATGCGCTTTGAGATGCCGCTTAGCCCAATACGCCGTCTGAAATAGGAACGACGTAAATTGAACAAATCTGATAGAATTACGCTCAATTCTTATATTAGCCGTAATATAAAATGATCTAATCGGGTCTCTGTTTGTCTTACCCTAGAAGATTAACAGCCCATTTTACTCGACATTTCATGCGCTTTGAGATGCTTCTTAGCCCAAAACGCTATCTGAAATAGGAGCGACTTAAATTGATCAAATGTGACAGAATTTCGCTGAATTCTTATATTAACCATAACGTAAAATGATCTAATCGGGTCCCTGTTCGCCCTACCCTAGAAGTTTAGTAGTGCATTCCATTAGTCATTTCATGCGCTTTGAGATCCCGCTTAGCCCAATACGCTATCTGATATAGGAGCGACGTAAATTAAACAAATGTGATAGAATTTCGCTGAATTCTTAAATTAACCATAATATAAAATGATCTAATCGTGTCTCTGTTCGCTCTACCCTACAAGTTTAATAGTGCATTTTACTCGCCACTTCATGCGCTTTGAGATGCCGCTTAGCCCAATACACTATCTGAAATAGGAGCAACGTAAATTGAACGAATGTGATAGAATTTCGCTGAATTCTTATATTAACCGTAATATAAAATGATCTAGTCGTGTCTCTGTTCGCCCTACGCTAGAAGTTTGACAGTGCATTTTACTCGCCATTTCATGCGCTTTGAGATGCCGCTTAGCCCAATACGCTATCTGAAATAGGAGCGATGTAAATTGAACAAATGTGATAGAACTACGCTGAATTCATATATTAACAGTAATATAAAATGATGTAATCGGGTCTCTGTTTGCCTTACCCTAGAAGTTTAATAGGGCATGTTACTCGCCATTTCATGCGCTTTGAGATGCCGCTTAGCCCAATAGGCTATCTGAAATAGGAGCGACTTAAATTGAACGAATGTGATAGAATTTCGACGAATTCTTATATTAACCACAATGTAAAATGATCTAATCGGGTCTCTGTTCGCACTACCCTAGAAGTTTAACAGTGCATTTCACTCGTCATTTCATGCGCTTTGAGATGCCTCTTAGCCCAATACGCTATCTGAAATGTGAGCGACGTAAATTGAACGAATGTGATAGAATTTCGCTGAATTCTTATATTAAACAAAATATAAAATCGTCTAATCGGGTCTCTGATTGCCCTATCATAGAAGTTTAATAGTGCATTTTACTCGCCATTCCACGCACTTTAAGATGCCGCCTAGCCCAGTACGCTATCTGAAATAGGAGTGACGTAAATTGAACAAATGTGATAGAACTACGCTGAATTCTTATATTAACCGTAATATAAAATGATGTAATCGGTTCTCTGTTTGCCTTACCCTAGAAGTTTAATAGGGCATGTTACTCGCCATTTCATGCGCTTTGAGATGCCGCTTAGCCCAATAGGCTATCTGAAATAGGAGCGACGTAAATTGAACAAATGTGATAGAATTTCGCTGAATTCTTAAATTAACCATAACATAAAATGATCTAATCGGGACTCTGTTTGCCTTACCCTACAAGTTTGGTACTGCATTTTACTCGCCATTTCGTGCGCTTTGAGATGCCGCTTAGCCCAATACTCTATCTGAAATAGGAGCGACGTAAATTGAACAAATGTGATAGAATTTCGCTGAATTCTTAAATTAACCACAACATAAAATGATCTAATCGGGACTCTGTTTGCCTTACCCCACAAGTTTGGTAGTGCATTTTACTCGCCATTTCGTGCGCTTTGAGATGCCGCTTAGCCCAATACTCTATCTGAAAAAGGAGCGACGAAAATTGAACAAATGTGATAGAATTTCGCTGACTTCTTCTTTAACCACAATGTAAAATGATCTAATCGGGTCTCTGTTCGCACTACCCTAGAAGTTTAATAGTGCATTTCACTCGTCATTTCATGCGCTTTGAGATGCCGCTTAGACCAATACGCTATCTGAAATAGGAGCGACGTAAATTGAACGAATGTGATAGAATTTCGCTGAATTCTTATATTAAACAAAATATAAAAATATATAATCGGGTCTCTGATTGCCCTATCATAGAAGTTTAATTGTGCATTTTACTCGCCATTCCACGCGCTTTAAGATGCCGCCTAGCCCAGTACGCTATCTGAAATAGGAGTGACGTAAATTGAACAAATGTGATAGAACTACGCTGAATTCTTATATTAACCGTAATATAAAAAGATGTAATCGGGTCTCTGTTTGCCTTACCCTAGAAGTTTAATAGGGCATGTTACTCGCCATTTCATGCGCTTTGAGATTACGCTTAGCCCAATACGCTATCTGAAATAGGAGTGACGTAAATTGAACGAATGTGATAGAATTTCGCTGAATTCTTATATTAAACAAAATATAAAATCATCTAATCGGGTCTCTGATTGCCCCATCATAGAAGTTTAACAGTGCATTTTTCTCGCCATTGCACGCGCTTCAAGATGCCGTCTAGCCCAGTACGCTATCTGAAACAGGAGCGACGTAAATTGAACAAATGTGATAGAATTACGCTGAATTCTTAAATTAACCATAATATAAAATGATCTAATCGGGTCTCTGTTTGCCTTACCCTAGAAGTTTGATAGTGCATTTTACTCGCCAGTCCATACGCTTTGAGATGCCGCTTAGCCCAATACGCTATCTGAAATAGGAGCGACGTAAATTGAACAAATGTGATAGAATTTCGCTGAATTGTTAAATTAACCATAATATAAAGTGATCTAATCGGGTCTCTGTTTGCCTTACCCTAGAAGTTTAGTAGTGCATTTTACTCGCCATTTCATGCGCTTTGAGATGCCGCTTAGGCCAATACGCTATCTGAAATGGGAGCGAC
>CAKAJE020002035.1:0-46292 GCA_916610135.2 Macropis europaea
TTTCCCTGAATTCTTCTATTAACCATAATGTAAAATGATCTAATCGGGTCTCTGTTTGCCCTAGCCCAGAAGTTTAATAGTGCATTTTATTCGCCATTTCATGCGCTTTGAGATGCCGCTTAGGCCAATACGCTATCTGAAATAGGAGCGACGTAAATTGAACAAATGTGATAGAATTTCGCTGAATTCTTAAATTAACCATAATATAAAATGATATAATCAGGTCTCTGTTTGTCCTACCCTAGAAGTTTAATAGTGCATTTTACTCCTCACTTCATGCGCCTTGAGAAGCCGCTTAGCCCAATACGCTAACTGAAATAGGAGCGACGTAAATTGAACAAATGTGACAGAATTTTGCTGAATTCTTAAATTAACCATAATATAAAATGATCTAATCGGGTCTCTGTTTGCCCTACCGTAGAAGTTTAATAGTGCATTTTACTCGCCATTTCATGCGCTTTGAAATGCCGCTTGGCCCAATACGCTATCTGAAATAGGAGCGACGTAAATTGAACAAATGTGATAGAATTTCCCTGAATTCTTATATTAACCCAAATATAAAATGATCTAATCGGGTCCCTGATTGCCCTATCATCGAAGTTAAATAGTGAATTTCACTCGCCATTCCACGCGCTTTAAGATGCCGCCTAGCCCAGTACGCTATCTGAAATAGGAGCGACGTAAATTGAACAAATGTGATAGAATTTCCCTGAATTCTTAAATTAACCATAATATAAAATGATCTAATCGGGTTTCTGATCGCCCTAGCCGAGAAGTTTAATAGTGCATTTTATTCGCCATTTCATGCGCTTTGAGATGCCGCTTAGCCCAATACGCTATCTGAAATAAGAGCGACGTAACTTGAACAAACGTGATTGGATTTCGCTGAATTCTTATATTAACCAAAACATAAAATGATCTAATCGGGTCGCCGATTGCCCTATCATAGAAGGCTAATAGTCCATTTTACTAGCTATTCCACGCGTTTTAAGATGCAGGCTAGCCCAGTAGGCTATCTGAAATAGGAGTGACGTAAATTCAACAAATGTGATAGAATTACGCTTAATTCTTATATTAACCGTAATATAAAATGATCTAATCGGGTCTCTCTTTCCCTTACCCTAGAAGTTTAACAGTGCACTTCACTCGCCATTTCATGAGCTTTGAGATGCCGCTTAGCCCAATACGCTACCTGAAATAGGAGCGACGTAAATTGAACAAATGTGATAGAATTTCGCTGAATCCTTATACTAACCAAAATATAAACTGATCTAATCGGGTCTCTGATTGCCCTATCATAGAAGTTTAATAGTGCATTTTACTCGCCATTCCACGCGCTTTAAGATGACGCCTAGCCCAGTACGCTATCTGAAATAGGAGCGACGTAAATTGAACAAATGTGATAGAATTTCGCTGAATCATTATATTAACCATAATATAAAATGATCAAGTCGGGTCTCTGTCTGCCATACCCTAGAATTTTAATAGTGAATTTTACTCGCCATTCCACGCGCTTTAAGATGACACCTAGCCCAGTACGCTATCTGAAATAGGAGCGACGTAAATTGAACAAATGTGATAGAATTTCGCTGAATCCTTATATTATCCTTAATGTAAAATGATCTAATCGGGTCTCTGATTGCCCTATCATTGAAGTTTAGTAGTGCATTTTACTCGCCATTCCACGCGCTTTAAGATGCCGCCTAGCCCAGTACGCTATCTGAAATAGGAGCGACGTAAATTGAACAAATGTGATAGAATTTTGCTGAATTCTTAAATTAACCATAACATAAAATGATCTAATCGGGTCTCTGTTTGTCCTACCCTAGAAGTTTAATAGTGCATTTTACTCCTCACTTCATGCGCCTTGAGAAGCCGCTTAGCCCAATACGCTAACTGAAATAGGAGCGACGTAAATTGAACAAATGTGACAGAATTTTGCTGAATTCTTAAATTAACCATAATATAAAATGATCTAATCGGGTCTCTGTTTGCCCTACCGTAGAAGTTTAATAGTGCATTTTACTCGCCATTTCATGCGCTTTGAAATGCCGCTTGGCCCAATACGCTATCTGAAATAGGAGCGACGTAAATTGAACAAATGTGATAGAATTTCCCTGAATTCTTATATTAACCCAAATATAAAATGATCTAATCGGGTCCCTGATTGCCCTATCATCGAAGTTAAATAGTGAATTTCACTCGCCATTCCACGCGCTTTAAGATGCCGCCTAGCCCAGTACGCTATCTGAAATAGGAGCGACGTAAATTGAACAAATGTGATAGAATTTCCCTGAATTCTTAAATTAACCATAATATAAAATGATCTAATCGGGTTTCTGATCGCCCTAGCCGAGAAGTTTAATAGTGCATTTTATTCGCCATTTCATGCGCTTTGAGATGCCGCTTAGCCCAATACGCTATCTGAAATAAGAGCGACGTAACTTGAACAAACGTGATAGGATTTCGCTGAATTCTTATATTAACCAAAACATAAAATGATCTAATCGGGTCGCCGATTGCCCTATCATAGAAGGCTAATAGTCCATTTTACTAGCTATTCCACGCGCTTTAAGATGCAGGCTAGCCCAGTAGGCTATCTGAAATAGGAGTGACGTAAATTCAACAAATGTGATAGAATTACGCTTAATTCTTATATTAACCGTAATATAAAATGATCTAATCGGGTCTCTCTTTCCCTTACCCTAGAAGTTTAACAGTGCGCTTCACTCGCCATTTCATGCGCTTTGAGATGCCGCTTAGCCCAATACGCTACCTGAAATAGGAGCGACGTAAATTGAACAAATGTGATAGAATTTCGCTGAATCCTTTTACTAACCAAAATATAAAGTGATCTAATCGGGTCTCTGATTGCCCTATCATAGAAGTTTAATAGTGCATTTTACTCGCCATTCCACGCGCTTTAAGATGACGCCTAGCCCAGTACGCTATCTGAAATAGGAGCGACGTAAATTGAACAAATGTGATAGAATTTCGCTGAATCATTATATTAACCATAATATAAAATGATCAAGTCGGGTCTCTGTCTGCCATACCCTAGAATTTTAATAGTGAATTTTACTCGCCATTCCACGCGCTTTAAGATGACACCTAGCCCAGTACGCTATCTGAAATAGGAGCGACGTAAATTGAACAAATGTGATAGAATTTCGCTGAATCCTTATATTAACCAAAATAGAAAATGATCTAATCGGGTCCCTTATTGCCCTATCATAGAAGTTTCATAGGGCATTTTACTCGCCATTCCACGCGCTTTAAGATGCCGCCTAGCCCAGTACGCTATCTGAAATAGGAACGACGTAAATTGAACAAGTGTGATAGAATTTCGTTGAATTCTTAAATTAACCATAATATAAAATGATCAAATCGGGTCTCTGCCTGCCATACCCTAGAAGTTTAATAGTGCATTTTATTCGCCATTTCATGCGCTTTGAGATGCCGCTTAGCTCAATACGCTATCTGAAATATCAGCGACGTAAATTGAACAAATGTGATAGAATTTCGCTGAATTCTTATATTATCCTTAATGTAAAATGATCTAATCGGGTCTCTGATTGCCCTATCATTGAAGTTTAGTAGTGCATTTTACTCGCCATTCCACGCGCTTTAAGATGCCGCCTAGCCCAGTACGCTATCTGAAATAGGAGCGACGTAAATTGAACAAATGTGATAGAATTTTGCTGAATTCTTAAATTAACCATAACATAAAATGATCTAATCGGGTCTCTGTTTGCCCTACCCTAGAAGTTTAATAGTGCATTTTGCTCGCCATTTCATGCGCTTTGAGATGCCGCTTAGCCCGATGCGCTATCTGAAATAGGAGCGACGTAAATTGAACAAATGTTGTAGAATTTCGCTGAATTCTTATATTAACCAAAATATAAAATGATCTAATCGGGTCTCTGATTGCCCTATCATAGATGATTAATAGTGCATTTTACTCGCCACTCCACGCGCTTTAGGATGCCGCCTAGCCCAGTGCGCTATCCGAAATAGGAGCGACGTAAATTGAACAAATGTGATAGAATTTCCCTGAAATCTTAAATTAACTATAATATAAAATGATCTAATCGGGTCACTGATTGCCCTATCATAGAACTGTAATAGTGCATTTTACTCGCCATTCCACGCGCTTTAAGATGTCGCCTAGCCCAGTACGCTATCTGAAATAGGAGCGACCTAAATTGAACGAATGTGATAGAATTTTGCTGAATTCTTAAATTAACCATAATATAAAATGATCTAATCGGATCTCTGCTTGCCGTACCCTAGAAGTTTAATAGTGCATTTTACTCGCCATTTCATGCGCTTTGAGATGCCGCTTAGCCCAATACGATATCTGAAATAGGAACGACGTAAATTGAACAAACGTGATAGAATTTCCCTGAATTCTTATATTAATCTTAATGTAAAATGATCTAATCGGTTCTCTGTTCGCCCTACCCTAGAAGTTTAATAGTGCCTTTCACTCGTCATTTCATGCGCTTTGAGATGCCGCTTAGCCCAGTGCGCTATCTCAAATAGGAGCGACGTAAATTGAACAAATGTGATAGAATTTTGCTGAATCCTTAAATTAACCATAACAGAAAATGATCTAATCGGGTCTCTGTTTGCCCTACCCTAGAAGTTTAATAGTGCATTTTACTCGCCAATTCATGCGCTTTGAGATGCCGCTTTGCCCAATAAGCTATCTGAAATAGGAGCGACGTAAATTGAACAAATGTGATAGAATTTCCCTGAAATCTTATATTAAACAAAATGTAAAATGATCTAATCGGGTCTCTGTTCGCCCTAGCCTAGAAGTTTTATCGTGCATTTTACTCGCCATTTCATGCGCTTTGAGATGCCGCTTAGCCCAATACGCTATCTGAAATAGGAACGACGTAAATTGAACAAATGTGATAGAATTTCCCTGAATTCTTATATTAACCTTAATGTAAAATGATCTAATCGGTTCTCTGTTCGCCCTACCCTAGAAGTCTAATAGTGCATTTCACTCGTCATTTCATGCGTTTTGAGATGCCGCTTAGCCCAATACGCTATCTGAAGTAGGAGCAACGTAAATTGAAAAATGTGATAGAATTTCCCTGAATTCTTATATTTACCAAAATATAAATTGATCTTATCGGGTCTCTGATTGCCCTATCATAGAAGCTTAATAGTGCATTTTACTCGCCATTCCACACGCTTTAAGATGCCGCATAGCCCAGTACGCTATCTGAAATAGGAGCGACGTAACTTGAACAAATGTGATAGAATTGCGCTGAATTCTTAAATTAACCATAATATAAAATGATCCAATCGGGTCTCTGATTGCCCTATCATAGAAGTTTAATAGTGCGTTTTACTCGCCATTCCACGCGCTTTAAGATGCCGCGTAGCCCAGTGCGCTATCTGAAATAGGAGCGACGTAAATTGGACGAATGTGATAAAATTTTGCTGACGTTTTAAATTAAACAAAATATAAAATGATCTAATCGTGTCTCTGTTTGCCTTATCCTAGAAGTTTAGTATTGCATTTCACTCATCATGTCATGCGCTTTGAGATGCCGCTTTGCCCAATAAGCTATCTGAAATAGGAGCGACGTAAATTGAAGAAATGTGATAGAATTTCCCTGAAATCTTATATTAAACAAAATGTAAAATGATCTAATCGGGTCTCTGTTCGCCCTAGCCTAGAAGTTTAATCGTGCATTTTACTCGCCATTTCATGCGCTTTGAGATGCCGTTTAGCCCAATACGCTATCTGAAATAGGAACGACGTAAACTGAACAAATGTGATAGAATTTCCCTGAATTCTTAAATTAACCATAATATAAAATGATCTAATCGGGTCTCTGCTTGCCCTACCCTAGAAGTTTAATAGTGCATTTTACTCGCCATTTCATGCGCTTTGAGATGCCGCTTAGCCCAATACGCTATCTGAAATAGGAACGACGTAAATTGAACAAATGTGATAGAATTTCCCTGAATTCTTATATTAATCTTAATGTAAAATGATCTAATCGGTTCTCTGTTCGCCCTACCCTAGAAGTTTAATAGTGCCTTTCACTCGTCATTTCATGCGCTTTGAGATGCCGCTTAGCCCAGTGCGCTATCTCAAATAGGAGCGACGTAAATTGAACAAATGTGATAGAATTTTGCTGAATCCTTAAATTAACCATAACATAAAATGATCTAATCGGGTCTCTGTTTGCCCTACCCTAGAAGTTTAATAGTGCATTTTACTCGCCATTTCATGCGCTTTGAGATGCCGCTTTACCCAATAAGCTATTTGAAATAGGAGCGACGTAAATTGAACAAATGTGATAGAATTTCCCTGAAATCTTATATTAAACAAAATGTAAAATGATCTAATCGGGTCTCTGTTCGCCCTAGCCTAGAAGTTTAATCGTGCATTTTACTCGCCATTTCATGCGCTTTGAGATGCCGCTTAGCCCAATACGCTATCTGAAATAGGAACGACGTAAACTGAACAAATGTGATAGAATTTCGCTGAATTCTTATATTAACCAAAATATAAGATGATCTAATCGGGTCTCTGATTGCCCTATCATAGAAGTTTAATAGTGCATTTTACTCGTCATTCCACGCGCTTTAAGATGCCGCCTAGCCCAGTACGCTATCTGAAATAGGAGCAACGTAAATTGAACAAATGTGATAGAATTTCGCTGAATTCTTAAATTAACCATAATATAAAATGATCTAATGGGGTCTCTGTTTGCCCTACCCTAGAAGTTTAATAGTGCATTTTACTCGCCATTTCTTGCGCTTTGAGATGCCGCTTAGCCCAATACGCTATCTGAAATAGGAGCGACGTAAATTGAACAAATGTGATAGAATTTCGCTGAATTCTTATATTAACCATAATATAAAATGATCTAATCGGGTCTCTGTTTGCCCTACCCTAGAAGTTTAATAGTGCATTTTACTCGCCATTTCATGCGCTTTGAGAAGCCGCATAGCACAATACGCTATCTGAAATAGGAGTCACGTAAATTGAAAAATGTGATATAATTTCCCTGAATTCTTATATTAACCTTAATGTAAAATGATCTAATCGGGTCTCTGTTCGCCCTACCATAGAAGTCTAATAGTGCATTTCACTCGACATTTCATGTGCTTTGAGATGCCGCTTAGCCCAATACGCTATCTGAAATAGGAGCGACGTAAATTGAACAAATGTGATAGAATTTTGCTGACTTCTTAAATTAACCATAATATAAAGTGATCTACTCGGGTCTCTGTTTGCCCTACCCTAGAACTTTAATAGTGCACTTTATTCGCCATTTCATACGCTTTGAGATGCCGCTTAGCCCAATACGCTATCTGAAATAGGAGCGACGTAAGTTGAACAAATGTGATAGAATTTCGTTGAATTCTTTTATTAACCATAATGTAAAATGATCTAATCGGGTCTCTGTTTGCCCTACCCTAGAAGTTTAATAGTGCATTTCACTCGTCATTTCATGCGCTTTGAGATGCCGCTAAGCCCAATAAGCCATCTGAATAGGAGCGACGTAAATAGAACAAATGTGATAGAATTTCGCTGAATTCTTATATTAACCTTAATGTAAAATGATCTAATCGGGTCTCTGTTCGCCCTACCCTAGAAGTTTAATACTGCATTTCACTCGTAATTGCATGCGCTTTCAGATGCCGCATGGCCCAATTAGCTATCTGAAATTGGAGCGACGTAAATTGAACAAATGTGATAGAATTTCGCTGAATTCTTGTATTAACCAAAATATAAAATGATCTAATCGGGTCTCTGATTGCCTTATCATAGAAGTTTAATAGTGCATTTCACTCGCCATTCCACGCGCTTTAAGATGCCGCGTAGCCCAGTACGCTTTCTGAAATAGGAACGACGTAAATTGAACAAATGTGATCGAATTTTGCTGAATTCTTAAATTAACCATAATATAAACTGATCTACTCGGGTCTCTGTTTGCCCTACCCTAGGAGTTTAATAGAGCGTTTTACTCGCCATTTCATGCGCTTTCAGATGCCGCTTAGCCCAATACGCTATCTGAAATAGGAGCGACGTAAGTTGAACAAATGTGATAGAATGACGCTGAATTCTTATATTAACCGTAATATAAAATGATCTAATCGTGTCTCTGTTTGCCTTATCCTGGAAGTTTAATAGTGCATTTTACTCGCCATTTCTTGCGCTTTGAGATGACGCTTAACACAAGTCGCTATCTGAAATAGGAGCGATGTAAATTGAACAAATGTGATAGAATTTCGCTGAATTCTTATATTAACCTTAATGTAAAATGATCTAATCGGGTCTTTGTTCGCCCTACCCTTGAAGTTTAATGGTGCATTTCACTCGTCATTTCATGCGCTTTGAGATGCCGCTTAGCCCAATAAGCTATCTGAAATAGGAGCGACGTAAATTGAACAAATGTGATAGAATTTCGCTGAATTCTTATATTAACCAAAATATAAAATGATCTAATCGGGTCTCTGATTGCCCTATCATAGAAGTTTAATAGTGCATTTTACTCGCCATTCCACGCGCTTTAAGTTGCCGCCTAGCCCAGTACGCTATCTGAAATAGGAGCGACGTAACTTGAACAAATGTGATAGAATTTCCCTGAAATCTTATTTTAAACAAAATATAAAATGATCTAAACGGGACTCTGATTGCCCTATCATAGAAGTTTAGTAGTGCATTTTGCTCGCCCTTCCACGCGCTTTAAGATGCCGCCTAGCCCAGTACACTATCTGAAATAGGAGCGACGTATGTCGAACAAATGTGATAGAATTACGCTGAATTCTTATATTAACCGTAATATAAAATGATCTAATCGGGTCTCTGTTTGCATTACCATAGAAGTTTAATAGTGCATTTTACTCGCCATTTCATGCGCTTTGAGATGCCGCATAGCCCAATACGCTATCTGCAACATGAGCGACGTAAATTGAACAAATGTGATAGAATTACGCTGAACTCTTATATTAACCGTAATATAAAATGTTCTAATCGGGTCTCTGTTTGCCCTACCCTAGAAGTTTAACAGTGCATTTTACTCGTCATTTCACGCGCTTTGAGATGCCACATAGCCCAATAGGCTATCTGACATAGGAGCGACGTAAATTGAACAAATGTGATAGAATTTCGCTGAATTCTTAAATTAACCATAATATAAAATGATCTAATGGGGTCTCTGATTGCCCTACCCTAGAGGTTTAACAGTGCATCTTACTCGCCATTCCACGCGCTTTAAGTTGCCGCCTAGCCCAGTACGCTATCTGAAATAGGAGCTACGTAAGTTGAACAAATGTGATAGAATTTCGCTGAATTCTTATATTAACCAAAATATAAAATGATCTAATCGGGTCTCTGATTGCCCTATCATAGAAGTTTGATAGTGTATTTTACTCGACATTCCACGCGCTTTAAGTTGCCGCATAGCCCAATACGCTATCTGAAATAGGAGCGACGTAAATTGAACAAATGTGATAGAATTTCGCTGAATTCTTATATTAACCTCAATGTAAAATGATCTAATCGGGTCTTTGTTCGCCCTACCCTAGAAGTTTAATAGTGCATTTCACTCGTCATTTCATGCGCTTTGAGATGCCGCTTAGCCCAATACGCTGTCTGAAATATCAGCGACGTAAATTGAACAAATGTCAGAGAATTTCGCTGAATTCTTATATTAACCAAAATATAAAATGATCTAATCTGGTCTCTGATTGCCCTACCATAGAAGTGTAATAGTGCATTTTACTCGCCATTACACACGCTTTAAGAAGCCGCTTAGCCCAATACGCTATCTGAAATATCAGCGACGTAAATTGAACAAATGTGAGAGAATTTCGCTGAACTCTTAAATTAACCATAATATAAAATGATCTATTGGGGTCTCTGTTTGCCCTACCCTAGAAGTTTAATAGTGCATTTTACTCGCCATTTCCTGCGCTTTGAGATGCCGCTTAGCACAAGTCGCTATCTGAAATAGGAGGGATGTAAATTGAACAAATGTGATAGAATTTCGCTGAATTCTTATATTAACCTTAATGTAAAATGATCTAATCGGGTCTTTGTTCGCCCTACCCAAGAAGTTTAATAGTGCATTTCACTCGTCAATTCATGCGCTTTGGGATGCCGCTTAGCCCAATAAGCTATCTGAAATTGGAGCGACGTAAATTGAACAAATGTGATAGAATTTCGCTGAATTCTTATATTAACCAAAATATAAAATGATCTAATCGGGTCTCTGATTGCCCTACCCTAGAAGTTTAATAGTGCATTTTACTCGCAATTTCTTGCGCTTTGAGATGCCGCTTAGCACAAGTCGCTATCTGAAATAGGAGCGATGTAAATTGAACAAATGTGATAGAACTTCGCTGAATTCTTATATTAACCGTAATATAAAATGATGTGATCGGGTCTCTGCTTGCCCCACCCTAGAAGTTTAATAGTGCATTTTACTCGCCCTTTCGTGCGCTTTGAGATGCCGCTTAGCCCAATACGCTATCTGAAATAGGAGCGACGTAAATTGAACAAATGTGATAGAATTTCGCTGGATTCTTATATTAACCAAAATATAAAATGAACTAATCGGGTCTCTGATTGCCCTATCATAGAAGTTTAATAGTGCATTTTACTCGCCATTCCACGCGGTTTAAGTTGCCGCCTAGCCCAGTACGCTATCTGAAATAGGGGCTACGTAACTTGAACAAATGTGACAGAATTACGCTGAATTCTTATATTAACCGTAATATAAAATGATCTAATCGGGTCTCTGTTTGCCTTATCCTAGAAGTTTAATAGTGCATTTTACTCGCCATTTCATGCGCTTTGAGATGCCGCTTAGCCCAATAAGCTATCTTAAATAGGAGCGATGTAACTTGAACAAATGTGATAGAATTTCGCTGAATTCTTAAATTAACCATAATATGAAATGACCTAATCGGGTCTCTGTTTGCCCTACCCTAGAAGTTTAATAGAGCATTTTACTCGTCATTTCATGCGCTTTGAGATGCCGCCTAGCCCAGTACGCTATCTGAAATAGGAGCGACGTAAATTGAACAAATGTGATAGAATTTCGCTGAATTCTTTTATTAACCATAATGTTAAATGATCTAATCGGGTCTCTGTACGCCCTAGCGTACAAGCTTAATAGTGCATTTTATTCGTCATTTCATGCGCTTTGAGATGCCGCTTAGCCCAATAGCTATCTGAAATAGGAGCGACGTAAATTGAACAAATGTGATAGAATTTCCCTGAAATCTTATATTAACCGTAATATAAAATGATCTAATCGGGTCTCTGTTTGCATTACCCGAGAAGTTTAATAGTGCATTTTACTCGCCATTCCACGCGCTTTAAGATGCCGCCTATCCGAGTACGCTTTCTGAAATAGGAGCGACGTAAGTTGAACAAATGTGATAGAATAACGCTGAATTCTTATATTAACCGTAATATAAAATGGTCTAATCGGGTCTCCGTTTGCCTTATCCTAGAAGTTTAATAGTGCATTTTACTCGCCATTCCACGCGCTTTAAGATACCGCCTAGCCCAGTACGCTATCTGAAATAGGAGCGACGTTAGTTGAACAAGTGTGATAGAATTACGCTGAATTCTTATATTATCCGTAATATAAAATGATCTATTCGGGTGTCTGTTCGCCCTACCCTAGAAGTTTAATAGTGCATTTCACTCGCCATTCCATGCGCTTTGAGATGCCGCTTAGCCCAATACGCTATCTGAAATAGGAGCGACGTAAATTGAACAAATGTGATAGAATTTCGCTGAATTCTTATGTTAACCGTAATATAAAATGATCTAATCGGGTCTCTGATTGCCCTACCCTAGAAGTTTAATAGTGCATTTTACTCACCATTCCACGCGCTTTAAGTTGCCGCCTAGCTCAGTACGCTATCTGAAATAGGAGCTACGTAAGTTGAACAAATGTCCCAGAATTACGCTGAATTCTTATATTAACCGTAATATAAAATGATCTAATCGGGTCTCTGTTTGCCCTACCCTAGAAGTTTAATAGTGCATTTTACTCGCCATTTCTTGCGCTTTGAGATGCCGCTTAGCACAAGTCGGTATCTGAAATAGGAGCGATGTAAATTGAACAAGTGTGATAGAAGTTCCCTGAATACTTATATTAACCTTAATGTAAAATGATCTAATCGGGTCTCTGTTCGCCATGCCCTAGAAGTTTAATAGTGCATTTTACTCGCCATTTCATGCGCTTTGAGATGCCGCTTAGCCCAATACGCTATCTGAAATAGGAGCGACGTAAATTAAACAAATGTGATAGAATTTCGCTGAATTCTTATATTAACCATAATATAAAATGATCTAATCGGGTCTCTGATTGCCCTACCCTAGAAGTTTAATAGTGCATTTTACTCACCATTCCACGCGCTTTAAGATGCCGCCTATCCGAGTACGCTATCTGAAATAGGAGCGACGTAAATTGAACAAATGTGATAGAATTTCGCTGAATTCTGTAATTAACCATAATATGAAATGACCTAATCGGGTCTCTGTTCGCCCTACCCAAGAAGTTTAATAGTGCATTTCTCTCGTCATTTCATACGCTTTCAGATGCCGCTTAGCCCAATACGCTATCTGAAATAGGAGCGACGTAAATTGAACAAATGTGATAGAATTTCCTTGAAATCTTATATTAAACATTACATAAAATGATCTAAACGGGACTCTGATTGCCCTACCATAGAAGTTTAGTAGTGCATTTTACTCGCCCTGCCACACGCTTTAAGATGCCGCCTGGCCCAGTACACTGTCTGAAATAGGAGCGACGCATGTTGAACAAATGTGATAGAATTACGCTGAATTCTTATATTAACTGTAATATAAAATGATCTAATCGGGTCTCTGTTTCCCTTACCCTAGAAGTTTAATAGTGCATTTTACTCGCCATTTCATGCGCTTTGAGAAGCCGCTTAGCCCAATACGCTATCTGAAATAGGAACGACGTAAATTGAACAAATGTGATAAAATTTCGCTGAATTCTTATGTTAACCAAAATATAAAATGATCTAATCGGGTCTCTGATTGCCCTATCATAGAAATTTAATAGGGCAGTTTACTTGACATTCCACGCGCTTTAAGATGCCGCCTAGCCCAGTACGCTATCTGAAATAGGAGCGACGTAAATTGAACAAATGTGATAGAATTTCCCTGAATTCTTATGTTAACCATAATATAAAATGATCTCATCGGGACTCTGTCTGACCTACCCTAGAAGGTTAATAGTGCATTTTACTCGCCATTTCATGCGCTTTGAGATGCCGCTTAGCCCAATGCGCTATCTGAAATGGGAGCGACGTAAATTGAACAAATGTGATAAAATTTCCCTGAAATCTTATATTAAACAAAATATAAAATGATCTAATCGGGTCTCTGATTGCCCTATCATAGAAGTTTAATAGTGCATTTCACTCGTCATTTCATGCGCTTTAAGATGCCGCCTAGCCCAGTACGCTATCTGAAATAGGAGCGACGTAAATTGAACAAATGTGATAGAATTTCGCTGAATTCTTTTATTAACCAAAATGTAAAATGATCTAATCGGGTCTCTGTTCGCCCTAGCCTAGAAGTTTAATAGTGCATTTCACTCGCCATTTCATGCGCTTTGAGATGCCGCTAAGCCCAATAAGCTATCTGAAATAGGAGCGACGTAAATTGAACAAATGTGATAGAATTTCGCTGAATTCTTATATTAACCAAAATATAAAATGATCTAATCGGGTCTCTGATTGCCCTATCGTAGAAGTTTCGTAGTGCATTTTACTCGCCATTCCACGCGCTTTAAGATGCCGCCTAGCCCAGTATGCTATCTGAAATAGGAGCGACGTAAATTGAACAAATGTGATAGAATTTCGCTGAATTCTTAAATTAACCATAATATAAAATGATCTCATCGGGACTCTGTCTGACCTACCCTAGAAGGTTAATAGTGCATTTTACTCGTCATTTCATGCGCTTTGAGATGCCGCTTAGCCCAATACGCTATCTGAAATAGGAGCGACGTAAATTAAACAAATGTGATAGAATTTCGCTGAATTCTTATATTAACCAAAATATAAAATGATCTAATCGGGTCTCTGATTGCCCTATCATAGAAGTTTAATAGTGCATTTTACTCGCCATTCCTCGCGCTTTAAGATGCCGCCTATCCGAGTACGCTATCTGAAATAGGAGCGACGTAAATTGTACAAATGTGATAGAATTTTTCTGAATTCTTAAATTAACCATAATATGAAATGACCTAATCGGGTCTCTGTTTGCCCTACCCTAGAAGTTTAATAGTGCATTTTACTCGCCATTTCTTGCGCTTTGAGATGCCGCTTAGCCCAATACGCTATCTGAAATATCAGCGACATAAATTGAACAAATGTGAGAGAATTTCGCTGAATTCTTAAATTAACCATAATATAAAATGATCTAATCGGGTCACTGATTGCCCTACCCTGGAAGTTTAATAGTGCATTTTACTCGCCATTCCACGCGCTTTAAGATGCCGCCTAGCCCAGTATGCTATCTGAAATAGGAACGACGTAAATTGAACAAATGTGATAGAATTTTGCTGAATTCTTAAATTAACCATAATATAAAATGATCTAATCTGGTCTCTGATTGCCCTACCCTAGAAGTTTAATAGTGCATTTTACGAGCCATTTCTTGCGCTTTGAGATGCAGCTTAGCCCAATACGCTATCCGAAATAGGAGCGACGTAAATTGAACAAATGTGATAGAATTTCGCTGAGTTCTTATATTAACCGTAATATAAAATGATCTATTCGGGTGTCTGTTCGCCCTACCCTAGAAGTTTAATAGTGCATTTCACTCGCCATTCCATGCGCTTTGAAATGCCGCTTAGCCCAATACGCTATCTGAAATAGGAGCGACGTAAATTGAACAAATGTGATAGAATTTCGCTGAATTCTTATGTTAACCGTAATATAAAATGATCTAATCGGGTCTCTGATTGCCCTACCCTAGAAGTTTAATAGTGCATTTTACTCGCCATTTCTTGCGCTTTGAGATGCCGCTTAGCCCAATACGCTATCTGAAATATCAGCGACGTAAATTGAACAAATGGGAGAGAATTTCGCTGAATTCTTAAATTAACCATAATATAAAATGATCTAATGTGGTCTCTGTTTGCCCTACCCTAGAAGTTTAATAGTGCATTTTACTCGCCATTTCTTGCGCTTTGAGATGCCGCTTAGCACAAGTCGCTATCTGAAATAGGAGCGATGTAAATTGAACAAATGTGATAGAATTTCGCTGAATTCTTATATTAACCAAAATATAAAGTGATCTAATCGTGTCTCTGATTGCCCTATCATAGAAGTTTAATAGTGCATTTTACTCACCTTTCCTCGCGCTTTAAGATGCCGCCTATCCGGGTACGCTATCTGAAATAGGAGCGACGTAAATTGAACAAATGTGATAGAATTTTTCTGAATTCTTAAATTAACCATAATATGAAATGACCTAATCGGGTCTCTGTTTGCCCTACCCTGGAAGTTTAATAGTGCATTTTACTCGCCATTTCTTGCGCTTTGAGATGCCGCTTAGCCCAATACGCTATCTGAAATATCAGCGACGTAAATTGAACAAATGTGAGAGAATTTCGCTGAATTCTTAAATTAACCATAATATAAAATGATCTAATGGGGTCTCTGTTTACCCTACCCTAGAAGTTTAATAGTGCATTTTACTCGCCATTTCCTGCGCTTTGAGATGCCGCTTAGCACAAGTCGCTATCTGAAATAGGAGCGATGTAAATTGAACAAATGTGATAGAATTTCGCTGAATTCTTATATTAACCTTAATGTAAAATGATCTAATCGGGTCTGTGTTCGCCCTACCCAAGAAGTTTAATAGTGCATTTCACTCGTCAATTCATGCGCTTTGCGATGCCGCTTAGCCCAATAAGCTATCTGAAATTGGAGCGACGTAAATTGAACAAATGTGATAGAATTTCGCTGAATTCTTATATTAACCAAAATATAAAATGATCTAATCGGGTCTCTGATTGCCGTATCATAGAAGTTTAATAGTGCATTTTACTCGCCATTACAGACGCTTTAAGATGCCGCCTAGCCCAGTACGCTATCTGAAATAGGAACGACGTAAATTGAACAAATGTGATAGAATTTCGCTGAATGCTTATATTAACCAAAATATAAGATGATCTAATCGGGTTTCTGATTGCCCTATCATAGAAGATTAATAGTGCATTTTACTCGTCATTGCATGCGCTTTAAGATGCCGCCTCGCCCAGTACGCTATCTGAAATAGGAGCAACGTAAATTGAACAAATGTGATAGAATTTCGCTGAATTCTTAAATTAACCAGAATATAAAATGATCTAATGGGGTCTCTGTTTGCCCTACCCTAGAAGTTTAGTAGTGCATTTTACTCGCCATTTCTTGCGCTTTGAGATGCCGCTTAGCCCAATACGCTATCTGAAATAGGAGCGACGTAAATTGAACAAATGTGATAGAATTACGCTGAATTCTTATATTAACCGTAATATAAAATGATCTAATCGGGTCTCTGATTGCCCTATCATAGAAGATTAAGAGTGCATTTTGCTCGCCATTCCACGCGCTTTAAGATGCCGCCTAGCCCAGTACGCTATCTGAAATAGGAGTGACGTAAGTTGAACAAATGCGATAGAATCACGCTGAATTCTTATATTAACCGTAATATGAAATGGTCTAATCGGGTCTCCGTTTGCCTTATCCTAGAAGTTTAATAGTGCATTTTACTGGCCATTTCATGCGCATTGAGATGCCGCTTAGCCCAATACGCTATCTGAAATAGGAGCGATGTAAATTGAACAAATGTGATAGAATTTCGCTGAATTCTTAAATTAACCATAACATAAAATGATCTAATCAGGTCTCTGATTGCCCTATCATAGAAGTTTAATAGTGCATTTTACTCGCCATTCCGCGCGCTTTAAGTTGCCGCCTAGCCCAGTATGCTATCTGAAATAGGAACGACGTAAATTGAACAAATGTGATAGAATTTTGCTGAATTCTTAAATTAACCATAATATAAAATGATCTAATCGGGTCTCTGATTGCCCTACCCTAGAAGTTTAATAGTGCATTTTACTCGTCATTTCATGCGCTTTGAGATGCCGCTTAGCCCAATAAGCTGTCTGAAATAGGAGCGACGTAAATTGAACAAATGTGATAGAAGTTCCCTGAATACTTATATTAACCTTAATGTAAAATGATCTAATCGGGTCTCTGTTCGCCATGCCCTAGAAGTTTAATAGTGCATTCTACTCGCCATTTCATGCGCTTTGAGATGCCGCTTAGCCCAAAACGCTATCTGAAATAGGAGCGACGTAAAATGAACAAATGTGATAGGATTTCGCCGAATTCTTAAATTAACCATAATATAAAATGATCTAATCGGGTCTCTATGTGCCCTACCCTAGAAGTTTAATAGTGCATTTTACTCGCCATTTCTTGCGCTTTGAGATGCCGCTTAGCCCAATACGCTATCTGAAATAGGAGCGACGTAAATTGAACAAATGTGATAGAATTTCCCTGAAATGTTATAGTAAACAAAATATAAAATGATCTATTCGGAACTCTGATTGCCCTATCATAGAAGTTTAGTAGAGCATTTTACTCGCCGTTCCACGCGCTTTAAGATGCCGCCTAGCGCAGTACGCTATCTGAAATAGGAGCGACGTTAGTTGAACAAATGTGATAGAATTACGCTGAATTCTTATATTAACCGTAATATAAAATGATCTATTCGGGTCTCTGTTCGCCCTACCCTAGAAGTTTAATAGTGCATTTCACTCGCCATTCCATGCGCTTTGAGATGCCGCTTAGCCAAATACGCTATCTGAAATAGGAGCGACGTAAATTGAACAAATGTGATAGAATTTCGCTGGATTCTTATATTAACCAAAATATAAAATGATCTAATCGGGTCTCTGATTGCCCTACCCTAGAAGTTTAATAGTGCATTTTACTCGCCATTTCATGCGCTTTGATATGCCGCTTAGCCCAATACGCTATCTGAAATAGGAGCGACGTAAATTAAACAAATGTGATAGAATTTCGCTGAATTCTTATATTAACCATAATATAAAATGATCTAATCGGGTCTCTGATTGCCCTACCCTAGAAGTTTAATAGTGCATTTTACTCACCATTCCACGCGCTTTAAGATGCCGCCTATCCGAGTACGCTATCTGAAATAGGAGCGACGTAAATTGAACAAATGTGATAGAATTTCGCTGAATTCTGTAATTAACCATAATATGAAATGACCTAATCGGGTCTCTGTTCGCCCTACCCAAGAAGTTTAATAGTGCATTTCTCTCGTCATTTCATACGCTTTGAGATGCCGCTTAGCCCAATACGCTATCTGAAATAGGAGCGACGTAAATTGAACAAATGTGATAGAATTTCCCTGAAATCTTATATTAAACAATACATAAAATGATCTAATCGGGTCTCTGATTGCCCTACCCTGGAAGTTTAATAGTGCATTTTACTCGCCCTTCCACGCGCTTTAAGATGCCGCCTAGCCCAGTACACTATCTGAAATAGGAGCGACGCATGTTGAACAAATGTGATAGAATTACGCTGAATTCTTATATTAACCGTAATATAAAATGATCTAATCGGGTCTCTGTTTGCCTTACCCTAGAAGTTTAATAGTGCATTTTACTCGTCATTTCATGCGCTTTGAGATGCCGCTTAGCCCAATACGCTATGTGAAATATCAGCGACGTAAATTGAACAAATGTGAGAGAATTTCGCTGAATTCTTATATTAACCAAAATATAAAATGATCTAATCGGGTCTCTGATTGCCCTATCATAGAAGTTTAATAGTGCATTTCACTCGTCATTTCATGCGCTTTGTGATGCCGCTAAGCCCAATAAGCTATCTGTAATAGGAGCGACGTAAATTGAACAAATGTGATAAAATTTCGCTGAATTCTTATGTTAACCAAAATATAAAATGATCTAATCGGGTCTCTGATTGCCCTATCATAGAAATTTAATAGGGCAGTTTACTTGACATTCCACGCGCTTTAAGATGCCGCCTAGCCCAGTACGCTATCTGAAATAGGAGCGACGTAAATTGAACAAATGTGATAGAATTTCCCTGAATTCTTATGTTAACCATAATATAAAATGATCTCATCGGGACTCTGTCTGACCTACCCTAGAAGGTTAATAGTGCATTTTACTCGCCATTTCATGCGCTTTGAGATGCCGCTTAGCCCAATGCGCTATCTGAAATGGGAGCGACGTAAATTGAACAAATGTGATAAAATTTCCCTGAAATCTTATATTAAACAAAATATAAAATGATCTAATCGGGTCTCTGATTGCCCTATCATAGAAGTTTAATAGTGCATTTCACTCGTCATTTCATGCGCTTTAAGATGCCGCCTAGCCCAGTACGCTATCTGAAATAGGAGCGACGTAAATTGAACAAATGTGATAGAATTTCGCTGAATTCTTTTATTAACCAAAATGTAAAATGATCTAATCGGGTCTCTGTTCGCCCTAGCCTAGAAGTTTAATAGTGCATTTCACTCGCCATTTCATGCGCTTTGAGATGCCGCTAAGCCCAATAAGCTATCTGAAATAGGAGCGACGTAAATTGAACAAATGTGATAGAATTTCGCTGAATTCTTATATTAACCAAAATATAAAATGATCTAATCGGGTCTCTGATTGCCCTATCGTAGAAGTTTCGTAGTGCATTTTACTCGCCATTCCACGCGCTTTAAGATGCCGCCTAGCCCAGTATGCTATCTGAAATAGGAGCGACGTAAATTGAACAAATGTGATAGAATTTCGCTGAATTCTTAAATTAACCATAATATAAAATGATCTCATCGGGACTCTGTCTGACCTACCCTAGAAGGTTAATAGTGCATTTTACTCGTCATTTCATGCGCTTTGAGATGCCGCTTAGCCCAATACGCTATCTGAAATAGGAGCGACGTAAATTGAACAAATGTGATAGAATTTCGTTGAATTCTTAAATTAACCATAATATAAAATGATCTAATGGGGTCTCTGTTTGCCCTACCCTAGAAGTTTAATAGTGCATTTTACTCGCCACGTCTTGCGCTTTGAGATGCCGCTTAGCCCAATACGCTATCTGAAATAGGAACGACGTAAATTGAACAAATGTGATAGAATTTCGCTGAATTCTTATATTAACCAAAATATAAAATGATCTAATCGGGTCTCTGATTGCCCTATCATAGAAGATTAAGAGTGCATTTTGCTCGCCATTCCACGCGCTTTAAGATGCCGCCTAGCCCAGTACGCTATCTGAAATAGGATCGACATAAGTGGAACAAATGTGATAGAATCACGCTGAATTCTTATATTAACCGTAATATGAAATGGTCTAATCGGGTCTCCGTTTGCCTTATCCTAGAAGTTTAATAGTGCATTTTACTGGCCATTTCATGCGCTTTGAGATGCCGCTTAGCCCAGTACGCTATCTGAAATAGGAGCGACGTAAATTGAACAAATGTGATAGAATTTTGCTGAATTCTTAAATTAACCATAATATGAAATGACCTAATCGGGTCTCTGTTTGCCCTACCCTAGAAGTTCAACAGTGCATTTTACTCGCCATTTCTTGCGCTTTCAGATGCCGCTTAGCCCAATACGCTATCTGAAATATCAGCGACGTAAATTGAACAAATGTGAGAGAATTTCGCTGAATTCTTAAATTAACCATAATATAAAATGATCTAATGTGGTCTCTGTTTGCCCTACCCTAGAAGTTTAATAGTGCATTTTACTCGCCATTTCTTGCGCTTTGAGATGCCGCTTAGCACAAGTCGCTATCTGAAATAGGAGCGATGTAAATTGAACAAATGTGATAGAATTTCGCTGAATTCTTATATTAACCAAAATATAAAGTGATCTAATCGGGTCTCTGATTGCCGTATCATAGAAGTTTAATAGTGCATTTTACTCGCCATTCCTCGCGCTTTAAGATGCCGCCTATCCGGGTACGCTATCTGAAATAGGAGCGACGTAAATTGAACAAATGTGATAGAATTTTTCTGAATTCTTAAATTAACCATAATATGAAATGACCTAATCGGGTCTCTGTTTGCCCTACCCTAGAAGTTTAATAGTGCATTTTATTCGCCATTTCTTGCGCTTTGTGATGCCGCTTAGCCCAATACGCTATCTGAAATATCAGCGACGTAAATTGAACAAATGTGAGAGAATTTCGCTGAATTCTTAAATTAACCATAATATAAAATGATCTAATGGGGTCTCTGTTTGCCCTACCCTAGAAGTTTAATAGTGCATTTTACTCGCCATTTCCTGCGCTTTCTGATGCCGCTTAGCACAAGTCGCTATCTGAAAGAGGAGCGATATAAATTGAACAAATGTGATAGAATTTCGCTGAATTCTTATATTAACCTTAATGTAAAATGATCTAATCGGGTCTTTGTTCGCCCTACCCAAGAAGTTTAATAGTGCATTTTACTCGCCACTTCATGCGCTTTGAGATGCCGCTTAGCCCAATAGCTATCTGAAATAGGAGCGACGTAAATTGAACAAATGTGATAGAATTTCCCTGAAATCTTATATTAAACAAAATATAAAATGATCTAAACGGGACTCTGATTGCCCTATCATAGAAGTTTAGTAGTGCATTTTGCTCGCCCTTCCACGCGCTTTAAGATGCCGCCTAGCCCAGTACGCTATCTGAAATAGGAGCAACGTAAATTGAACAAATGTGATAGAATAACGCTGAATTCTTATATTAACCGTAATATGAAATGGTCTAATCGGGTCTCCGTTTGCCTTATCCTAGAAGTTTAATAGTGCATTTTACTGGACATTTCATGCGCATTGAGATGCCGCTTAGCCCAATACGCTATCTGAAATAGGAGCGAAGTAAATTGAACAAATGTGATAGAATTTCGCTGAATTCTTAAATTAACCACAATATAAAATGATCTAATCGGGTCTCTGATTGCCCTATCATAGAAGTTTAATAGTGCATTTTACTCGCCATTCCGCGCGCTTTAAGTTGCCGCCTAGCCCAGTACGCTATATGAAATAGGAGCGACGTAAATTGAACAAATGTGATAGAATTTCGCTGAATTCTTATATTAACCTCAATGTAAAATGATCTAATCGGGTCTTTGTTCGCCCTACCCTAGAAGTTTAATAGTGCATTTCACTCGTCATTTCATGCGCTTTGAGATGCCGCTTAGCCCAATACGCTATCTGAAATATCAGCCACGTAAATTGAACAAATGTGAGAGAATTTCGCTGAATTCTGAAATTAACCATAATATAAAATGATCTTATCGGGTCTCTGTTTGCCCTACCCTAGAAGTTTAATAGTGCATTTTACTCGACATGTCTTGCGCTTTGAGATGCCGCTTAGTCCAATACGCTGTCTGAAATATCAGCGACGTAAATTGAACAAATGTGAGAGAATTTCGCTGAATTCTTATATTAACCAAAATATAAAATGATCTAATCGGGTCCCTGATTGCCCTATCATAGAAGTTTAATAGTGCATTTTACTCGCCATTTCCTGCGCTTTGAGATGCCGCTTAGCACAAGTCGCTATCTGAAATAGGAGCGATGTAAATTGAACAAATGTGAGAGAATCTCGCTGAATTCTTATATTAACCTTAATGTAAAATGATGTAATCGGGTCTCTGTTCGCCCTACCCTAGAAGATTACTAGTGCATTTCACACGTCATTTCATGCGCTTTGAGATGCCGCTTAGCTGAATAAGCTATCTGAAATAGGAGCGACGTAAATTGGACAAATGTGATAGAATTTTTCTGAATTCTTAAATAAACCATAATATGAAATGATCTAATCGGGTCTCTGTTTGCCCTACCCTAGAAGTTTAACAGTGCATTTTACTCGCCATTTCATGCGCTTTGAGATGCCGCTTAGCCCAATACGCTATCTGAAATAGGAGCGACGTAAATTGAACAAACGTGATAGAATTTCCCTGAATACTTATATTAACCTTAATGTAAAATGATCTAATCGGGTCTCTGTTCGCCCTATCCTAGAAGTTTAATAGTGCATTTCACTCTCCATTTCATGCGCTTTGAGATGCCGCTTAGCCCAATACGCTATCTGCAATAGGAGCGACGTAAATAGAACAATTGTGATAGAATTTCGCTGAATTCTTATATTAACCAAAATATAAAATGATCTAATCGGCTCTCTGATTGCCGTATCATAGAAGTTTAGTAGTGCATTTTACTCGCCATTCTTCGCGTTTTAAGATGCCGCCTAGCCCAGTACGCTAGCTGAAATAGGAACGACGTAAATTGAACAAATGTGATAGAATTTCCCTGAATACTTATATTAACCTTAATATAAATTGATCTAATCGGGTCTGTGTTTGCCCTACCCTAGAAGTTTAATAGTGCATTTTACTCGCCATTTCATGCGCTTTGAGATGCCGCCTAGCCCGGTACGCTATCTGAAATAGGAGCGGCGTAAATTGAACAAATGTGATAGATTTTCGAAGAATTCTTGAATTAACCATAATATAAAATGATCTAATCAGGTCTCTGTTCGCCCTAGCCTAGAAGTTTAATAGTGCATTTTCTCGCCATTTCATGCGCTTTGAGATGCCGCTTAGCCCAATACGCTATCTGAAATAGGAGCGACGTAAATTGGACGAATGTGATAGAATTTTGCCGAATTCTTAAATTAACCATAATATAAAATGATGTAATCGGCTCTCTGTTCGCCCTACCCAAGAAGTTTAATAGTGCATTTCACTCGTCATTTCATGCGCTTTGCGATGCCGCTAAGCCCAATATGCTATCTGAAATAGGAGCGACGTAAATTGAACAAATGTGATAGAATTTCGCTGAATTCTTATATTCACCAAAATATAAAATGATCTAATCGGGTCTCTGATTGCCGTATCATAGAAGTTTAATAGTGCAGTTTACTCGCCACTCCACGCGCTTTAAGATGCCGCCTAGCCCAGTACACTATCTGAAATAGGAGCGACGTATGTTGAACAAATGTGATATAATTACGCTGAATTCTTATATTAACCGTAATATTAAATGATCTAATCGGGTCTCTGTTTGCCTTACCCTAGAAGTTTAATAGTGCGTTTTACTCGCCATTTCATGCGCTTTAAGATGCCGCTTAGCCCAATACGCTATCTGCAACATGAGCGACGTAAATTGAACAAATGTGAGAGAATTTCGCTGAATTCTGAAATTAACCATAATATAAAATGATCTTATCGGGTCTCTGTTTGCCCTACCCTAGAAGTTTAATAGTGCATTTTACTCGACATGTCCTGCGCTTTGAGATGCCGGTTAGTCCAATACGCTGTCTGAAATATCAGCAACGTAAATTGAACAAATGTGAGAGAATTTCGCTGAATTCTTATATTAACCAAAATATAAAATGATCTAATCGGGTCTCTGATTGCCCTATCATAGAAGTTTAATAGTGCATTTTACTCGCCATTACACACGCTTTAAGATGCCGCTTAGCCCAATACGCTATCTGAAATATCAGCGACGTAAATTGAACAAATGTGAGAGAATTTCGCTGAATTCTTAAATTAACCATAATATAAAATGATCTAATGGGGTCTCTGTTTGCCCTACCCTAGAAGTTTAATAGTGCATTTTACTCGCCATTTCTTGCGCTTTGAGATGCCGCTTAGCACAAGTCGCTATCTGAAATAGGAGCGATGTAAATTGAGCAAATGTGATAGAATTTCGCTGAATTCTTATATTAACCATAATATAAAATGATGTAATCGGCTCTCTGTTCGCCCTACCCAAGAAGTTTAATAGTGCATTTCACTCGTCATTTCATGCGCTTTGCGATGCCGCTAAGCCCAATATGCTATCTGAAATAGGAGCGACGTAAGTTGAACAAATGTGATAGAATAACGCTGAATTCTTATATTAACCGTAATATAAAATGGTCTAATCGGGTCTCCGTTTGCCTTATCCTAGAAGTTTATTAGTGCATTTTACTCGTCATTCCATGCGCTTTGAGATGCCGCTTAGCCCAATACGCTATCTGAAATAGGAGCGATGTAAGTTGAACAAATGTGATAGAATTTTGCTGAATTCTTAAATTGACCAAAATATAAAATGATGTAATCGGGTCTCTGTTCGCCCTACCCAAGAAGTTTAATAGTGCATTTCTCTCGTCATTTCATGCGCTTTGAGATGCCGCTTAGCCCAATAGCTATCTGAAATAGGAGCGACGTAAATTGAACAAATGTGATAGAATTTCCCTGAAATCTTATATTAAAGAAAATATAAAATGATCTAAACGGGACTCTGATTGCCCTATCATAGACGTTTAGTAGTGCATTTTACTCGCCCTTCCACGCGCTTTAAGATGCCGCCTAGCCCAGTACACTATCTGAAATAGGAGCGACGTAAATTGAAAAAATGTGATAGAATTTCGCTGAATTCTTATATTAACGAAAATATAAAATGATCTAATGGGGTCTCTGTTTGCCCTACCCTAGAAGTTTAATAGTGCATTTTACTCGCCATTTCATGCGCTTTGAGATGCCGCTTAGCCCAATAAGCTATCTGAAATAGGAGCGATGTAACTTGAACAAATGTGATAGAATTTCGCTGAATTCTTAAATTAACCATAATATGAAATGACCTAATCGGGTCTCTGTTTGCCCTACCCTAGAAGTTTAATAGAGCATTTTACTCGTCATTTCATGCGCTTTGAGATGCCGCCTAGCCCAGTACGCTATCTGAAATAGGAGCGACGTAAATTGAACAAATGTGATAGAATTTCGCTGAATTCTTTTATTAACCATAATGTTAAATGATCTAATCGGGTCTCTGTACGCCCTAGCGTACAAGCTTAATAGTGCATTTTATTCGTCATTTCATGCGCTTTGAGATGCCGCTTAGCCCAATAGCTATCTGAAATAGGAGCGACGTAAATTGAACAAATGTGATAGAATTTCCCTGAAATCTTATATTAACCGTAATATAAAATGATCTAATCGGGTCTCTGTTTGCATTACCCGAGAAGTTTAATAGTGCATTTTACTCGCCATTCCACGCGCTTTAAGATGCCGCCTATCCGAGTACGCTTTCTGAAATAGGAGCGACGTAAGTTGAACAAATGTGATAGAATAACGCTGAATTCTTATATTAACCGTAATATAAAATGGTCTAATCGGGTCTCCGTTTGCCTTATCCTAGAAGTTTAATAGTGCATTCTACTCGCCATTCCACGCGCATTAAGATACCGCCTAGCCCAGTACGCTATCTGAAATAGGAGCGACGTTAGTTGAACAAGTGTGATAGAATTACGCTGAATTCTTATATTAACCGTAATATAAAATGATCTATTCGGGTGTCTGTTCGCCCTACCCTAGAAGTTTAATAGTGCATTTCACTCGCCATTCCATGCTCTTTGAGATGCCGCTTAGCCCAATACGCTATCTGAAATAGGAGCGACGTAAATTGAACAAATGTGATAGAATTTCGCTGAATTCTTATGTTAACCGTAATATAAAATGATCTAATCGGGTCTCTGATTGCCCTACCCTAGAAGTTTAATAGTGCATTTTACTCACCATTCCACGCGCTTTAAGTTGCCGCCTAGCTCAGTACGCTATCTGAAATAGGAGCTACGTAAGTTGAACAAATGTCCCAGAATTACGCTGAATTCTTATATTAACCGTAATATAAAATGATCTAATCGGGTCTCTGTTTGCCCTACCCTAGAAGTTTAATAGTGCATTTTACTCGCCATTTCTTGCGCTTTGAGATGCCGCTTAGCACAAGTCGGTATCTGAAATAAGAGCGATGTAAATTGAACAAATGTGATAGAATTTCGCTGAATTCTTATATTAACCAAAATATAAAATGATGTAATCGGGTCTCTGTTCGCCCTACCCAAGAAGTTTAATAGTGCATTTCTCTCGTCATTTCATGCGCTTTGAGATGCCGCATAGCCCAATACGCTATCTGAAATAGGAGCGACGTAAATTGAACAAATGTGATAGAATTTCGCTGAATTCTTATATTAACCGTAATATAAAATGATCTAATCGGGTCTGTGTTTGCCTTACCCTAGAAGTTTAATAGTGCATTTTACTCGCCATTTCATGCGCTTTGAGATGCCGCTTAGCCCAATATGCTATCTGATATAGGAGCGACGTAAATTGAACAAATGTGATAGAATTACGCTGAATTCTTTTATTAACCAAAATATAAAATGATTTAATCGGGTCTCTGATTGCCCTATCATAGAAGATTAATAGTGCATTTTACTGGCCATTCCACGCGCTTTAAGATGCCTCCTAGCCCAGTATGCTATCTGAAATAGGAACGACGTAAATTGAACAAATGTGATAGAATTTTGCTGAATTCTTAAATTAACCATAATATAAAATGATCTAATCGGGTCTGTGATTGCCCTACCCTAGAAGTTTAATAGTGCATTTTACTCGTCATTTCATGCGCTTTGAGATGCCGCTTAGCCCAATAAGCTGTCTGAAATAGTTGCGACGTAAATTGAACAAATGTGATAGAAGTTCCCTGAATACTTATATTAACCTTAATGTAAAATGATCTAATCGGGTCTCTGTTCGCCATGCCCTAGAAGTTTAATAGTGCATTTTACTCGCCATTTCATGCGCTTTGAGATGCCGCTTAGCCCAATACGCTATCTGAAATAGGAACGACGTAAATTAAACAAATGTGATAGAATTTCGCTGAATTCTTATATTAACCATAATATAAAATGATCTAATCGGGTCTCTGATTGCCCTACCCTAGAAGTTTAATAGTGCATTTTACTCACCATTCCACGCGCTTTAAGATGCCGCCTATCCGAGTACGCTATCTGAAATAGGAGCGACGTAAATTGAACAAATGTGATAGAATTTCGCTGAATTCTGTAATTAACCATAATATGAAATGACCTAATCGGGTCTCTGTTCGCCCTACCCAAGAAGTTTAATAGTGCATTTCTCTCGTCATTTCATACGCTTTGAGATGCCGCTTAGCCCAATACGCTATTTGAAATAGGAGCGACGTAAATTGAACAAATGTGATAGAATTTCCCTGAAATCTTATATTAAACATTACATAAAATGATCTAAACGGGACTCTGATTGCCCTACCCTGGAAGTTTAATAGTGCATTTTACTCGCCATTCCACGCGCTTTAAGATGCCGCCTAGCCCAGTATGCTATCTGAAATAGGAACGACGTAAATTGAACAAATGTGATAGAATTTTGCTGAATTCTTAAATTAACCATAATATAAAATGATCTAATCTGGTCTCTGATTGCCCTACCCTAGAAGTTTAATAGTGCATTTTACGAGCCATTTCTTGCGCTTTGAGATGCCGCTTAGCCCAATACGCTATCTGAAATATCAGCGACGTAAATTGAACAAATGGGAGAGAATTTCGCTGAATTCTTAAATTAACCATAATATAAAATGATCTAATGTGGTCTCTGTTTGCCCTACCCTAGAAGTTTAATAGTGCATTTTACTCGCCATTTCTTGCGCTTTGAGATGCCGCTTAGCACAAGTCGCTATCTGAAATAGGAGCGATGTAAATTGAACAAATGTGATAGAATTTCGCTGAATTCTTATATTAACCAAAATATAAAGTGATCTAATCGTGTCTCTGATTGCCCTATCATAGAAGTTTAATAGTGCATTTTACTCGCCATTAGTCGCGCTTTAAGATGCCGCCTATCCGGGTACGCTATCTGAAATAGGAGCGACGTAAATTGAACAAATGTGATAGAATTTTTCTGAATTCTTAAATTAACCATAATATGAAATGACCTAATCGGGTCTCTGTTTGCCCTACCCTAGAAGTTTAATAGTGCATTTTACTCGCCATTTCTTGCGCTTTGAGATGCCGCTTAGCCCAATACGCTATCTGAAATATCAGCGACGTAAATTGAACAAATGTGAGAGAATTTCGCTGAATTCTTAAATTAACCATAATATAAAATGATCTAATGGGGTCTCTGTTTACCCTACCCTAGAAGTTTAATAGTGCATTTTACTCGCCATTTCCTGCGCTTTGAGATGACGCTTAGCACAAGTCGCTATCTGAAATAGGAGCGATGTAAATTGAACAAATGTGATAGAATTTCGCTGAATTCTTATATTAACCTTAATGTAAAATGATCTAATCGGGTCTTTGTTCGTCCTACCCAAGAAGTTTAATAGTGCATTTCACTCGTCAATTCATGCGCTTTGCGATGCCGCTTAGCCCAATAAGCTATCTGAAATTGGAGCGACGTAAATTGAACAAATGTGATAGAATGTCGCTGAATTCTTATATTAACCAAAATATAAAATGATCTAATCGGGTCTCTGATTGCCCTATCATAGAAGTTTAATAGTGCATTTTACTCGCCATTACACACGCTTTAAGATGCCGCCTAGCCCAGTACGCTATCTGAAATAGGAACGACGTAAATTGAACAAATGTGATAGAATTTCGCTGAATGCTTATATTAACCAAAATATAAGATGATCTAATCGGGTCTCTGATTGCCCTATCATAGAAGATTAATAGTGCATTTTACTCGTCATTGCATGCGCTTTAAGATGCCGCCTCGCCCAGTACGCTATCTGAAATAGGAGCAACGTAAATTGAACAAATGTGATAGAATTTCGCTGAATTCTTAAATTAACCATAATATAAAATGATCTAATGGGGTCTCTGTTTGCCCTACCCTAGAAGTTTAGTAGTGCATTTTACTCGCCATTTCTTGCGCTTTGAGATGCCGCTTAGCCCAATACGCTATCTGAAATAGGAGCGACGTAAATTGAACAAATGTGATAGAATTACGCTGAATTCTTATATTAACCGTAATATTAAATGATCTAATCGGGTCTCTGATTGCCCTATCATAGAAGATTAAGAGTGCATTTTGCTCGCCATTCCACGCGCTTTAAGATGCCGCCTAGCCAAATACGCTATCTGAAATAGGAGCGACGTAAATTGAACAAATGTGATAGAATTTCGCTGGATTCTTATATTAACCAAAATATAAAATGATCTAATCGGGTCTCTGATTGCCCTACCCTAGAAGTTTAATAGTGCATTTTACTCGCCATTTCATGCGCTTTGAGATGCCGCTTAGCACAAGTCGCTATCTGAAATAGGAGCGATGTAAATTGAACAAATGTGATAGAATTTCGCTGAATTCTTATATTAACCAAAATATAAAGTGATCTAATCGGGTCTCTGATTGTCCTATCATAGAAGTTTAATAGTGCATTTTACTCGCCATTCCTCGCGCTTTAAGATGCCGCCTATCCGGGTACGCTATCTGAAATAGGAGCGACGTAAATTGAACAAATGTGATAGAATTTTTCTGAATTCTTAAATTAACCATAATATGAAATGACCTAATCGGGTCTCTGTTTGCCCTACCCTAGAAGTTTAATAGTGCATTTTACTCGCCATTTCTTGCGCTTTGAGATGCCGCTTAGCCCAATACGCTATCTGAAATATCAGCGACGTAAATTGAACAAATGTGAGAGAATTTCGCTGAATTCTTAAATTAACCATAATATAAAATGATCTAATGGGGTCTCTGTTTACCCTACCCTAGAAGTTTAATAGTGCATTTTACTCGCCATTTCCTGCGCTTTGAGATGCCGCTTAGCACAAGTCGCTATCTGAAATAGGAGCGATGTAAATTGAACAAATGTGATAGAATTTCGCTGAATTCTTATATTAACCTTAATGTAAAATGATCTAATCGGGTCTTTGTTCGCCCTACCCAAGAAGTTTAATAGTGCATTTCACTCGTCAATTCATGCGCTTTGCGATGCCGCTTAGCCCAATAAGCTATCTGAAATTGGAGCGACGTAAATTGAACAAATGTGATAGAATTTCGCTGAATTCTTATATTAACCAAAATATAAAATGATCTAATCGGGTCTCTGATTGCCCTATCATAGAAGTTTAATAGTGCATTTTACTCGCCATTACACACGCTTTAAGATGCCGCCTGGCCCAGTACGCTATCTGAAATAGGAACGACGTAAATTGAACAAATGTGATAGAATTTCGCTGAATGCTTATATTAACCAAAATATAAGATGATCTAATCGGGTCTCTGATTGCCCTATCATAGAAGATTAATAGTGCATTTTACTCGTCATTGCATGCGCTTTAAGATGCCGCCTCGCCCAGTACGCTATCTGAAATAGGAGCAACGTAAATTGAACAAATGTGATAGAATTTCGCTGAATTCTTAAATTAACCATAATATAAAATGATCTAATGGGGTCTCTGTTTGCCCTACCCTAGAAGTTTAGTAGTGCATTTTACTCGCCATTTCTTGCGCTTTGAGATGCCGCTTAGCCCAATACGCTATCTGAAATAGGAGCGACGTAAATTGAACAAATGTGATAGAATTACGCTGAATTCTTATATTAACCGTAATATTAAATGATCTAATCGGGTCTCTGATTGCCCTATCATAGAAGATTAAGAGTGCATTTTGCTCGCCATTCCACGCGCTTTAAGATGCCGCCTAGCCAAATACGCTATCTGAAATAGGAGCGACGTAAATTGAACAAATGTGATAGAATTTCGCTGGATTCTTATATTAACCAAAATATAAAATGATCTAATCGGGTCTCTGATTGCCCTACCCTAGAAGTTTAATAGTGCATTTTACTCGCCATTTCATGCGCTTTGAGATGCCGCTTAGCCCAATACGCTATCTGAAATAGGAGCGACGTAAATTGAACAAATGTGATAGAATTTCGCTGAATTCTGTAATTAACCATAATATGAAATGACCAAATCGGGTCTCTGTTCGCCCTACCCAAGAAGTTTAATAGTGCATTTCTCTCGTTATTTCATACGCTTTGAGATGCCGCTTAGCCCAATACGCTATCTGAAATAGGAGCGACGTAAATTGAACAAATGTGATAGAATTTCCCTGAAATCTTATATTAAACAATACATAAAATGATCTAAACGGGACTCTGATTGCCCTACCATAGAAGTTTAGTAGTGCATTTTACTCGCCCTTCCACGCGCTTTAAGATGCCGCCAAGCCCAGTACACTGTCTGAAATAGGAGCGACGCATGTTGAACAAATGTCATAGAATTACGCTGAATTCTTATATTAACCGTAATATAAAATGATCTAATCGGGTCTCTGTTTCCCTTACCCTAGAAGTTTAATAGTGCATTTTACTCGCCATTTCATGCGCTTTGAGATGCCGCTTAGCCCAATACGCTATCTGAAATAGGAACGACGTAAATTGAACAAATGTGATAGAATTTTGCTGAATTCTTAAATTAACCATAATATAAAATGATCTAATCGGGTCTCTGATTCCCCTACCCTGGAAGTTTAATAGTGCATTTTACTCGCCCTTCCACACGCTTTAAGATGCCGCCTAGCCCAGTACACTATCTGAAATAGGAGCGACGCATGTTGAACAAATGTGATAGAATTACGCTGAATTCTTATATTAACCGTAATATAAAATGATCTAATCGGGTCTCTGATTGCCCTATCATAGAAATTTAATCGGGCAGTTTACTTGACATTCCACGCGCTTTAAGATGCCGCCTAGCCCAGTACGCTATCTGAAATAGGAGCGACGTAAATTGAACAAATGTGATAGAATTTCCCTGAATTCTTATGTTAACCATAATATAAAATGATCTCATCGGGACTCTGTCTGACCTACCCTAGAAGGTTAATAGTGCATTTTACTCGCCATTTCATGCGCTTTGAGATGCCGCTTAGCCCAATGCGCTATCTGAAATGGGAGCGACGTAAATTGAACAAATGTGATAAAATTTCCCTGAAATCTTATATTAAAGAAAATATAAAATGATCTAATCGGGTCTCTGATTGCCCTATCATAGAAGTTTAATAGTGCATTTCACTCGTCATTTCATGCGCTTTAAGATGCCGCCTAGCCCAGTACGCTATCTGAAATAGGAGCGACGTAAATTGAACAAATGTGATAGAATTTCGCTGAATTCTTTTATTAACCAAAATGTAAAATGATCTAATCGGGTCTCTGTTCGCCCTAGCCTAGAAGTTTAATAGTGCATATCACTCGCCATTTCATGCGCTTTGAGATGCCGCTAAGCCCAATAAGCTATCTGAAATAGGAGCGACGTAAATTGAACAAATGTGATAGAATTTCGCTGAATTCTTATATTAACCAAAATATAAAATGATCTAATCGGGTCTCTGATTGCCCTATCGTAGAAGTTTCGTAGTGCATTTTACTCGCCATTCCACGCGCTGTAAGATGCCGCCTAGCCCAGTATGCTATCTGAAATAGGAGCGACGTAAATTGAACAAATGTGATAGAATTTCGCTGAATTCTTAAATTAACCATAATATAAAATGATCTCATCGGGACTCTGTCTGACCTACCCTAGAAGGTTAATAGTGCATTTTACTCGTCATTTCATGCGCTTTGAGATGCCGCTTAGCCCAATACGCTATCTGAAATAGGAGCGACGTAAATTGAACAAATGTGATAGAATTTCGCTGAATTCTTAAATTAACCATAATATAAAATGATCTCATCGGGACTCTGTCTGACCTACCCTAGAAGTTTAATAGTGCATTTTACTCGCCATTTCATGCGCTTTGAGATGCCGCTTAGCCCAATACGCTATCTGAAATAGGAGCGACAGAAGTTGAGCAAATGTGATAGAATTTCGCTGAATTTTTTTATTAACCATAATGTAAAATGATCTGATCGGGTCTCTGTTCGCCCTAGCCTACAAGTTTAATAGTGCATTTTATTCGCCACTTCATGCGCTTTGAGATGCCGCTAAGCCCAATAAGCTATCTGAAATAGGAGCGACGTAAATTGATCAAATGTGATAGAATTTCGCTGAACTCTTATATTAACCAAAATATAAAATGATCTAATCGGGTCTCTGATTGCCCTATCATAGAAGTTTAGTAGTGCATTTTACTTGCCATTCCACGCGCTTTAAGATGCCGCCTAGCCCAGTATGCTATCTGAAATAGGAGCGACGTAAATTGAACAAATGTGATAGAATTTCGCTGAATTCTTAAATTAACCATAATATAAAATGATCTCATCGGGACTCTGTTTCACCTACCCTAGAAGTTTAATAGTGCATTTTACTCGCCATTTCATGCGCTTTCAGATGCCGCTTAGCCCAATACGCTATCTGAAATAGGAATGACAGAAGTTGAGCAAATGTGATAGAATTTCGCTGAATTCTTTTATTAACCATAATGTAAAATGATCTGATAGGGTCTCTGTTCGCCCTAGCCTACAAGTTTAATAGTGCATTTCATTCGCCACTTCATGCGCTTTGAGATGCCGCTTAGCCGAGTTCGCTATCTGAAATAGGAGCGACGTAAATTGAACAAATGTGATAGAATTTCGCTGAATTCTTATATTAACCAAAATATAAAATGATCTAATCGGGTCTCTGATTGCCCTATCATAGAAGTATAATAGTGCATTTTACTTGCCATTCCACGCGCTTTAAGATGCCGCCTAGCCCAGTACGCTATCTGAAATAGCAGCGACGTAAGTTGAACAAATGTGATAGAATTTCGCTGAATTCTTTTATTAACCATAATGTAAAATGATCTGATCGGGGCTCAGATCGCCATCGCCTAGAAGTTTAATAGTGCATTTTATTCGCCATTTCATGCGCTTTGAGATGCCGCTTAGCCGAGTTCGCTATCTGAAATAGGAGCGACGTAAATTGAACAAACGTGATAAAATTTCCCTGAAATCTTATATTAAACAAAATATAAAATGATCTAATCGGGTCTCTGATTGCCCTATCATCGAAGTTTAATAGTGCATTTCACTCGTCATTTCATGCGCTTTGTGATGCCGCTAAGCCCAATAAGCTATCTGTAATAGGAGCGACGTAAATTGAACAAATGTGATAGAATTTCGCTGAATTCTTATGTTAACCAAAATATAAAATGATCTAATCGGGTCTCTGATTGCCCTATCATAGAAATTTAATAGTGCAGTTTACTTGACATTCCACGCGCTTTAAGATGCCGCCTAGCCCAGTACGCTATCTGAAATAGGAGCGACGTAAATTGAACAAATGTGATAAAATTTCCCTGAAATCTTATATTAAACAAAATATAAAATGATCTAATCGGGTCTCTGATTGCCCTATCATAGAAGTTTAATAGTGCGTTTCACTCGTCATTTCATGCGCTTTAAGATGCCGCCAAGCCCAGTACGCTATCTGAAATAGGAGCGACGTAAATTGAACAAATGTGATAGAATTTTGCTGAATTCTTAAATTAACCATAATATAAAATGATCTAATCGGGTCTCTGATTGCCCTATCATAGAATTTTAATAGTGCATTTCACTCGCCATTTCATGCGCTTTGAGATGCCGCGTAGCCCAATATGCTATCTGAAATAGGAGCGACGTAAATTGAACAAATGTGATGGAATTTCGCTGAATTCTTTTATTAACCAAAATGTAAAATGATCTAATCGGGTCTCAGATCGCCCTAGCCTAGAAGTTTAATAGTGCATTTTAGTCGCCATTTCATGCGCTTTGAGATGCCGCCTAGCCGAGTTCGCTATCTGAAATAGGAGCGACGTAAATTGAACAAATGTGATGGAATTTTGCTGAATTCTTAAATTAACCATAATATAAAATGATCTAATCGGGTCTCTGATTGCCCTATCATAGAAATTTAATAGTGCAGTTTACTTGACATTCCACGCGCTTTAAGATGCCGCCTAGCCCAGTACGCTATCTGAAATAGGAGCGACGTAAATTGAACAAATGTGATAAAATTTCCCTGAAATCTTATATTAAACAAAATATAAAATGATCTAATCGGGTCTCTGATTGCCCTATCATCGAAGTTTAATAGTGCATTTCACTCGTCATTTCATGCGCTTTGTGATGCCGCTAAGCCCAATAAGCTATCTGTAATAGGAGCGACGTAAATTGAACAAATGTGATAGAATTTCGCTGAATTCTTATGTTAACCAAAATATAAAATGATCTAATCGGGTCTCTGATTGCCCTATCATAGAAATTTAATAGTGCAGTTTACTTGACATTCCACGCGCTTTAAGATGCCGCTTAGCCCAATATGCTATCTGAAATAGAAGCGACGTAAATTGAACAAATGTGATGGAATTTCGCTGAATTCTTTTATTAACCAAAATGTAAAATGATCTAATCGGGTCTCAGATCGCCCTAGCCTAGAAGTTTAATAGTGCATTTTAGTCGCCATTTCATGCGCTTTGAGATGCCGCCTAGCCCAGTACGCTATCTGAAATAGGAGCGACGTAAGTTGAACAAATGTGCTGGAATTACGCTGCATTCTTGTATTAACCGTAATATAAAATGATCTAATCGGGTCTCTGTTTGCCTTATCCTAGAAGTTTAATAGCGCGTTTTACTCGCCATTCCACGCGCTTTAAGAAGCCGCCTTGCGCAGTATGCTATCTGAAATAGGAGCGACGTAAATTGAACAAATGTGATAGAATTTCGCTGAATTCTTAAATTAACCATAATATAAAATGATCTAATCGGGTCTCTGTTTGCGTTATCCTAGAAGTTTAATAGTGCATTATACTCGCCATTTCATGCGCTTTTAGATGGCGCCTAGCTCAGTACGCTATCTGAAACAGGAGCGACGTAAATTGAACAAATGTGATAGAATTTCCGTGAATTCTTATATCAACCTTAATGTAAAATGATCTAATCGGGTCTCTGTTCGCCCTACCATAGAAGTCTAATAGTGCATTTCACTCGCCATTTCATGCGCCTTGAGATGCCGCCTATCCCAGTACGCTGTCTGAAATAGGAGCGACGTAAGTTGAACAAATGTGATAGAATTACGCTGCATTCTCATATTAAACGAAATATAAAATGATCTAATCGGGTCTCTGTTTGCCTTATCCTAGAAGTTTAATAGCGCGTTTTACTCGCCATTTCATGCGCTTTTAGATGCCGCCTAGCCCAGTACGCTATCTGAAATAGGAGCGACGTAAATTGAACAAATGTGATGGAATTTTGCTGAATTCTTAAATTAACCATAATATAAAATGATCTAATCGGGTCTCTGATTGCCCTATCATAGAAGTTTAGTAGTGCATTTTACTCGCCATTCCACGCGCTTTAAGATGCCGCCTAGCCCAGTATGCTATCTGAAATAGGAGCGACGTAAATTGAACAAATGTGATAGAATTTCGCTGAATTCTTAAATTAACCATAATATAAAATGATCTCATCGGGACTCTGTTTGACCTACCCTAGAAGTTTAATTGTGCATTTTGCTCGCCATTTCATGCGCTTTGAGATGCCGCTAAGCCCTATAAGCTATCTGAAATAGGAGCGACGTAAATTGAACAAATGTGATAGAATTTCGCTGAATTCTTATATTAACCAAAATATAAAATGATCTAATCGGGTCTCTGATTGCCCTATCGTAGAAGTTTAGTAGTGCATTTTACTCGCCATTCCACGCGCTTTAAGATGCCGCCTAGCCCAGTACGCTATCTGAAATAGGAGCGACGTAAATTGAACAAATGTGATGGAATTTTGCTGAATTCTTAAATTAACCATAATATAAAATGATCTAATCGGGTCTCTGATTGCCCTATCATAGAATTTTAATAGTGCATTTCACTTGTCATTTCATGCGCTTTGAGATGCCGCTAAGCCCTATAAGCTATCTGAAATAGGAGCGACGTAAATTGAACAAATGTGATAGAATTTCGCTGAATTCTTATATTAACAAAAATATAAAATGATCTAATCGGGTCTCTGATTGCCCTATCGTAGAAGTTTAGTAGTGCATTTTACTCGCCATTCCACGCGCTTTAAGATGCCGCCTAGCCCAGTATGCTATCTGAAATAGGAGCGACGTAAATTGAACAAATGTGATAGAATTTCGCTGAATTCTTAAATTAACCATAATATAAAATGATCTCATCGGGACTCTGTCTGACCTACCCTAGAAGTTTAATAGTGCATTTTACTCGCCATTTCATGCGCTTTGAGATGCCGCTTAGCCGAATACGCTATCTGAAATAGGAGCGACAGAAGTTGAACAAATGTGATAGAATTTCGCTGAATTCTTTTATTAACCATAATGTAAAATGATCTGATCGGGTCTCTGTTCGCCTAGCCTACAAGTTTAATGGTGCATTTTATTCGCCACTTCATGCGCTTTGAGATGCCGCTTAGCCGAGTTCGCTATCTGAAATAGGAGCGACGTAAATTGAACAAATGTGATAAAATTTCGCTGAATTCTTATGTTAACCAAAATATAAAATGATCTAATCGGGTCTCTGATTGCCCTATCATAGAAATTTAATAGTGCAGTTTACTTGACATTCCACGCGCTTTAAGATGCCGCCTAGCCCAGTACGCTATCTGAAATAGGAGCGACGTAAATTGAACAAATGTGATAAAATTTCCCTGAAATCTTATATTAAACAAAATATAAAATGATCTAATCGGGTCTCTGATTGCCCTATCATAGAAGTTTAATAGTGCATTTCACTCGTCATTTCATGCGCTTTAAGATGCCGCCTAGCCCAGTACGCTATCTGAAATAGGAGCGACGTAAATTGAACAAATGTGATAGAATTTTGCTGAATTCTTAAATTAACCATAATATAAAATGATCTAATCGGGTCTCTGTTTGCGTTATCCTAGAAGTTTAATAGTGCATTATACTCGCCATTTCGTGCGCTTTTACATGCCGCATAGCCCAGTACGCTATCTGAAATAGGAGCGACGTATATTGAACAAATGTGATAGAATTTCCGTGAATTCTTATATTTACCTTAATGTAAAATGATCTAATCGGGTCTCTGTTCGCCCCACCCTATAAGCTTAATAGTGCATTTCACTCGTCATTCCATGCGCTTTGAGATGCCGCTTAGCCCAATATGCTATCTGAAATAGGAGCGACGTAAATTGAACAAATGTGATAGAATTTCGCTGAATTCTTTTATTAACCAAAATGTAAAATGATCTAATAGGGTCTCTGTTCGCCCTAGCCTAGAAGTTTAATAGTGCATTTCACTCGCCATTTCATGCGCTTTGAGATGCCGCTAAGCCCAATAAGCTATCTGAAATAGGAGCGACGTAAATTGAACAAATGTGATAGAATTTCGCTGAATTCTTATATTAACCAAAATATAAAATGATCTAATCGGGTCTCTGATTGCCCTATCGTAGAAGTTTCGTAGTGCATTTTACTCGCCATTCCACGCGCTTTAAGATGCCGCCTAGCCCAGTATGCTATCTGAAATAGGAGCGACGTAAATTGAACAAATGTGATAGAATTTCGCTGAATTCTTAAATTAACCATAATATAAAATGATCTCATCGGGACTCTGTCTGACCTACCCTAGAAGGTTAATAGTGCATTTTACTCGCCATTTCATGCGCTTTGAGATGCCGCTTAGCCCAATACGCTATCTGAAATAGGAGCGACGTAAGTTGAACAAATGTGATAGAATTACGCTGCATTCTCATATTACACGTAATATAAAATGATCTAATCGGGTCTCTGTTTGCCTTATCCTAGAAGTTTAATAGCGCGTTTTACTCGCCATTTCATGCGCTTTTAGATGCCGCCTAGCCCAGTACGCTATCTGAAATAGGAGCGACGTAAATTGAACAAATGTGATGGAATTTTGCTGAATTCTTAAATTAACCATAATATAAAATGATCTAATCGGGTCTCTGATTGCCCTATCATAGAAGTTTAGTAGTGCATTTTACTCGCCATTCCACGCGCTTTAAGATGCCGCCTAGCCCAGTATGCTATCTGAAATAGGAGCGACGTAAATTGAACAAATGTGATAGAATTTCCGTGAATTCTTATATTTACCTTAATGTAAAATGATCTAATCGGGTCTCTGTTCGCCCCACCCTAGAAGCTTAATAGTGCATTTCACTCGTCATTTCATGCGCTTTGAGATGCCGCTTAGCCCAATAAGCTATCTGAAATAGGAGCGACGTAAATTGAACAAATGTGATGGAATTTCGCTGAATTCTTATATTAACCAAAATATAAAATGATCTAATCGGGTCTCTGATTGCCCTATCATAGAAGTTTAATAGTGCATTTTACTTGCCATTCCACGCGCTTTAAGATGCCGCCTAGCCCAGTACGCTATCTGAAATAGCAGCGACGTAAGATGAACAAATGTGATAGAATTTCGCTGAGTTCTTTTATTAACCATAATGTAAAATGATCTGATCGGGGCTCTGATCGCCATAGCCTAGAAGTTTAATAGTGCATTTTATTCGCCATTTCATGCGCTTTGAGATGCCGCTTAGCCGAGTTCGCTATCTGAAATAGGAGCGACGTAAATTGAACAAATGTGATAAAATTTCGCTGAATTCTTATGTTAACCAAAATATAAAATGATCTAATCGGGTCTCTGATTGCCCTATCATAGAAATTTAATAGGGCAGTTTACTTGACATTCCACGCGCTTTAAGATGCCGCCTAGCCCAGTACGCTATCTGAAATAGGAGCGACGTAAATTGAACAAATGTGATAAAATTTCGCTGAATTCTTATGTTAACCAAAATATAAAATGATCTAATCGGGTCTCTGATTGCCCTATCATAGAAATTTAATAGGGCAGTTTACTTGACATTCCACGCGCTTTAAGATGCCGCCTAGCCCAGTACGCTATCTGAAATAGGAGCGACGTAAATTGAACAAATGTGATAGAATTTTGCTGAATTCTTATATTAACCATAATATAAAATGATCTAATCGGGTCTCTGATTGCCCTACCCTGGAAGTTTAATAGTGCATTTTACTCGCCATTCCACGCGCTTTAAGATGCCGCCTAGCCCAGTATGCTATCTGAAATAGGAGCGACGTAAATTGAACAAATGTGATAGAATTTCGCTGAATTCTTTTATTAACCAAAATGTAAAATGATCTAATCGGGTCTCTGTTCGCCCTAGCCTAGAAGTTTAATAGTGCATTTCACTCGCCATTTCATGCGCTTTGAGATGCCGCTAAGCCCAATAAGCTATCTGAAATAGGAGCGACGTAAATTGAACAAATGTGATAGAATTTCGCTGAATTCTTATATTAACCAAAATATAAAATGATCTAATCGGGTCTCTGATTGCCCTATCGTAGAAGTTTCGTAGTGCATTTTACTCGCCATTCCACGCGCTTTAAGATGCCGCCTAGCGCAGTATGCTATCTGAAATAGGAGCGACGTAAATTGAACAAATGTGATAGAATTTCGCTGAATTCTTAAATTAACCATAATATAAAATGATCTCATCGGGACTCTGTCTGACCTACCCTAGAAGGTTAATAGTGCATTTTACTCGTCATTTCATGCGCTTTGAGATGCCGCTTAGCCCAATACGCTATCTGAAATAGGAGCGACAGAAGTTGAACAAATGTGATAGAATTTCGCTGAATTTTTTTATTAACCATAATGTAAAATGATCTGATCGGGTCTCTGTTCGCCCTAGCCTACAAGTTTAATAGTGCATTTTATTCGCCACTTCATGCGCTTTGAGATGCCGCTAAGCCCAATAAGCTATCTGAAATAGGAGCGACGTAAATTGATCAAATGTGATAGAATTTCGCTGAACTCTTATATTAACCAAAATATAAAATGATCTAATCGGGTCTCTGATTGCCCTATCATAGAAGTTTAGTAGTGCATTTTACTCGCCATTCCACGCGCCTTAAGATGCCGCCTAGCCCAGTATGCTATCTGAAATAGGAGCGACGTAAATTGAACAAATGTGATAGAATATCGCTGAATTCTTAAATTAACGATAATATAAAATGATCTCATCGGGACTCTGTTTCACCTACCATAGAAGTTTAATAGTGCATTTTACTCGCCATTTCATGCGCTTTGAGATGCCGCTTAGCCCAATACGCTATCTGAAATAGGAATGACAGAAGTTGAACAAATGTGATAGAATTTCGCTGAATTCTTTTATTAACCATAATGTAAAATGATCTGATAGGGTCTCTGTTCGCCCTAGCCTACAAGTTTAATAGTGCATTTTATTCGCCACTTCATGCGCTTTGAGATGCCGCTTAGCCGAGTTCGCTATCTGAAATAGGAGCGACGTAAATTGAACAAATGTGATAGAATTTCGCTGAATTCTTATATTAACCAAAATATAAAATGATCTAATCGGGTCTCTGATTGCCCTATCATAGAAGTTTAATAGTGTATTTTACTTGCCATTCCACGCGCTTTAAGATGCCGCCTAGCCCAGTACGCTATCTGAAATAGCAGCGACGTAAGTTGAACAAATGTGATAGAATTTCGCTGAATTCTTTTATTAACCATAATGTAAAATGATCTGATCGGGGCTCTGATCGCCATAGCCTAGAAGTTTAATAGTGCATTTTATTCGCCATTTCATGCGCTTTGAGATGCCGCTTAGCCGAGTTCGCTATCTGAAATAGGAGCGACGTAAATTGAACAAACGTGATAAAATTTCCCTGAAATCTTATATTAAACAAAATATAAAATGATCTAATCGGGTCTCTGATTGCCCTATCATCGAAGTTTAATAGTGCATTTCACTCGTCATTTCATGCGCTTTGTGATGCCGCTAAGCCCAATAAGCTATCTGTAATAGGAGCGACGTAAATTGAACAAATGTGATAGAATTTCGCTGAATTCTTATGTTAACCAAAATATAAAATGATCTAATCGGGTCTCTGATTGCCCTATCATAGAAATTTAATAGTGCAGTTTACTTGACATTCCACGCGCTTTAAGATGCCGCCTAGCCCAGTACGCTATCTGAAATAGGAGCGACGTAAATTGAACAAATGTGATAAAATTTCCCTGAAATCTTATATTAAACAAAATATAAAATGATCTAATCGGGTCTCTGATTGCCCTATCATAGAAGTTTAATAGTGCGTTTCACTCGTCATTTCATGCGCTTTAAGATGCCGCCAATCCCAGTACGCTATCTGAAATAGGAGCGACGTAAATTGAACAAATGTGATAGAATTTTGCTGAATTCTTAAATTAACCATAATATAAAATGATCTAATCGGGTCTCTGATTGCCCTATCATAGAATTTTAATAGTGCATTTCACTCGTCATTTCATGCGCTTTGAGATGCCGCTTAGCCCAATATGCTATCTGAAATAGGAGCGACGTAAATTGAACAAATGTGATGGAATTTCGCTGAATTCTTATATTAACCGTAATATAAAATGATCTAATCGGGTCTCTGTTTGCCTTATCCTGGAAGTTTAATAGCGCGTTTTACTCGCCATTCCACGCTCTTTAAGAAGCCGCCTTGCGCAGTATGCTATCTGAAATAGGAGCGACGTAAATTGAACAAATGTGATAGAATTTCGCTGAATTCTTAAATTAACCATAATATAAAATGATCTAATCGGGTCTCTGTTTGCGTTATCCTAGAAGTTTAATAGTGCATTATTCTCGCCATTTCATGCGCTTTTAGATGCCGCCTAGCCCAGTACGCTATCTGAAACAGGAGCGACGTAAATTGAACAAATGTGATAGAATTTCCGTGAATTCTTATATCAACCTTAATGTAAAATGATCTAATCGGGTCTCTGTTCGCCCTACCATAGAAGTCTAATAGTGCATTTCACTCGCCATTTCATGCGCCTTGAGATGCCGCCTATCCCAGTACGCTATCTGAAATAGGAGCGACGTAAGTTGAACAAATGTGATAGAATTACGCTGCATTCTCATATTAAGCGTAATATAAAATGATCTAATCGGGTCTCTGTTTGCCTTATCCTAGAAGTTTAATAGCGCGTTTTACTCGCCATTTCATGCGCTTTTAGATGCCGCCTAGCCCAGTACGCTATCTGAAATAGGAGCGACGTAAATTGAACAAATGTAATGGAATTTTGCTGAATTCTTAAATTAACCATAACATAAAATGATCTAATCGGGTCTCTGATTGCCCTATCATAGAAGTTTAGTAGTGCATTTTACTCGCCATTCCACGCGCTTTAAGATGCCGCCTAGCCCAGTATGCTATCCGAAATAGGAGCGACGTAAATTGAACAAATGTGATAGAATTTCGCTGAATTCTTAAATTAACCATAATATAAAATGATCTCATCGGGACTCTGTTTGACCTACCCTAGAAGTTTAATTGTGCATTTTGCTCGCCATTTCATGCGCTTTGAGATGCCGCTAAGCCCTATAAGCTATCTGAAATAGGAGCGACGTAAATTGAACAAATGTGATAGAATTTCGCTGAATTCTTATATTAATCAAAATATAAAATGATGTAATCGGGTCTCTGATTGCCCTATCGTAGAAGTTTAGTAGTGCATTTTACTCGCCATTCCACGCGCTTTAAGATGCCGCCTAGCCCAGTACGCTATCTGAAATAGGAGCGACGTAAATTGAACAAATGTGATCGAATTTTGCTGAATTCTTAAATTAACCATAATATAAAATGATCTAATCGGGTCTCTGATTGCCCTATCATAGAATTTTAATAGTGCATTTCACTCGTCATTTCATGCGCTTTGAGATGCCGCTTAGCCCAATACGCTATCTGAAATAGGAGCGACAGAAGTTGAACAAATGTGATAGAATTTCGCTGAATTCTTTTATTAACCATAATGTAAAATGATCTGATCGGGTCTCTGTTCGCCCTAGCCTACAAGTTTAATAGTGCATTTTATTCGCCACTTCATGCGCTTTGAGATGCCACTAAGCCCAATAAGCTATCTGAAATAGGAGCGACGTAAATTGATCAAATATGATAGAATTTCGCTGAACTCTTATATTAACCAAAATATAAAATGATCTAATCGGGTCTCTGATTGCCCTATCATAGAAGTTTAGTAGTGAATTTTACTCGCCATTCCACGCGCTTTAAGATGCCGCCTAGCCCAGTATGCTATCTGAAATAGGAGCGACGTAAATTGAACAAATGTGATAGAATTTCGCTGAATTCTTAAATTAACCATAATATAAAATGATCTAATCGGGACTCTGTTTCACCTACCCTAGAAGTTTAATAGTGCATTGTACTCGCCATTTCATGCGCTTTGAGATGCCGCTTAGCCCAATACGCTATCTGAAATAGGAATGACAGAAGTTGAACAAATGTGATAGAATTTCGCTGAATTCTTTTATTAACCATAATGTAAAATGATCTGATAGGGTCTCTGTTCGCCCTAGCCTACAAGTTTAATAGTGCATTTTATTCGCCACTTCATGCGCTTTGAGATGCCGCTTAGCCGAGTTCGCTATCTGAAATAGGAGCGACGTAAATTGAACAAATGTGATAGAATTTCGCTGAATTCTTATATTAACCAAAATATAAAATGATCTAATCGGGTCTCTGATTGCCCTATCATAGAAATTTAATAGTGCAGTTTACTTGACATTCCACGCGCTTTAAGATGCCGCCTAGCCCAGTACGCAATCTGAAATAGGAGCGACGTAAATTGAACAAATGTGATAAAATTTCCCTGAAATCTTATATTAAACAAAATATAAAATGATCTAATCGGGTCTCTGATTGCCCTATCATAGAAGTTTAATAGTGCGTTTCACTCGTCATTTCATGCGCTTTAAGATGCCGCCAATCCCAGTACGCTATCTGAAATAGGAGCGACGTAAATTGAACAAATGTGATAGAATTTTGCTGAATTCTTAAATTAACCATAATATAAAATGATCTAATCGGGTCTCTGATTGCCCTATCATAGAATTTTAATAGTGCATTTCACTCGTCATTTCATGCGCTTTGAGATGCCGCTTAGCCCAATATGCTATCTGAAATAGGAGCGACGTAAATTGAACAAATGTGATGGAATTTCGCTGAATTCTTTTATTAACCAAAATGTAAAATGATCTAATCGGGTCTCTGATTGCCCTATCATAGAAGTTTAGTAGTGCATTTTACTCGCCATTCCACGCGCTTTAAGATGCCGCCAAGCCCAGTACGCTATCTGAAATAGGAGTGACGTAAATTGAACAAATGTGATAGAATTACGCTGCATTCTCATATTAAGCGTAATATAAAATGATCTAATCGGGTCTCTGTTTGCCTTATCCTAGAAGTTTAATAGCGCGTTTTACTCGCCATTTCATGCGCTTTTAGATGCCGCCTAGCCCAGTACGCCATCTGAAATAGGAGCGACGTAAATTGAACAAATGTGATGGAATTTTGCTGAATTC
>CAKAJE020002036.1:0-39178 GCA_916610135.2 Macropis europaea
ACAGAGACCCGATCAGATCATTTTACATGAAGGTTAAGATAAGAATTCAGCGAAATTCTATCACATTTGTTCAATTTACGTCGCTCCTATTTCAGATAGCGTATTGGGCTAAGCGGCATCTCAAAGCGCACGAAAGGGCGAGTAAAATGCACTATTAAACTTCTAGGGTAGGGCAAACAGAGACCCCATTAGATCATTTTATATTTTGGTTAATATAAGAATTCAGCGAAATTCTATCACATTTTTTCAATTTACGTCGCTCCTATTTCCGATAGTGTACTGGGCTAGGCGGCATCTTAAAGCGCGTGGAAGGGCGAGTAAAATGCACTACTAAACTTCTATGATAGGGCAATCAGAGTCCCGTTTAGAACATTTTATATTTTCTTTAATATAAGATTTCAGGGAAATTCTATCACATTTGTTCAATTTACGTCGCTCCTATTTCAGATAGCTATTGGGCTAAGCGGCATCTCAAAGCGCATGAAATGACGAGAGAAATGTACTATTAAACTTCTTGGGTAGGGCGAACAGAGACCCGATTACATCATTTTATATTATGGTTAATTTAAGAATTCAGCAAAATTCTATCACATTTGTTCAATTTACATCGCTCCTATTTCAGATAGCGTATTGGGCTAAGCGGCATCTCAAAGCGCATGGAATGACGAGTAAAATGCACTAATAAACTTCTAGGATAAGGCAAACGGAGATCCGATTAGACCATTTTATATTACGGTTAATATAAGAATGCAGCGTAATTCTATCACATTTGTTCAACTTACGTCGCTCCTATTTCAGATAGCGTACTGGGCTAGGCAGCATCTCAAAGCGCGTGGAAGGGCGAGTAAAATGCACTACTAAACTTCTATGATAGGGCAATCAGAGTCCCGTTTAGATCATTTTATGTATTGTTTAATATAAGATTTCAGGGAAATTCTATCACATTTGTTCAATTTACGTCGCTCCTATTTCAGATAGCGTATTGGGCTAAGCGGCATCTCTAAGCGCCTGGAATGGCGAGTGAAATGCACTATTAAGCTTCTAGGGTAGGGCGAACAGAGACCCGAATACATCATTTTATATTACGGTTAATATAAGAATTCAGCGTAATTCTATCACATTTGTTCAACTAACGTCGCTCCTATTTCAGATAGCGTACAGCGCTAGGCGGCATCTTAAAGCGCGTGGAACGGCGAGTAAAATGCACTACTAAACTTCTATGATAGGGCAATCAGAGTTCCGAATAGATCATTTTATATTTTGTTTACTATAACATTTCAGGGAAATTCTATCACATTTGTTCAATTTACGTCGCTCCTATTTCAGATAGCGTATTGGGCTAAGCGGCATCTCAAAGCGCAAGAAATGGCGAGTAAAATGCACTATTAAGCTTCTAGGGTTGGGCACATAGAGACCCGATTAGATCATTTTATATTATGGTTAATTTAAGAATTCAGCGAAATCCTATCACATTTGTTCATTTTACGTCGCTCCTATTTCAGATAGCGTATTGGGCTAAGCGGCATCTCAAAGCGCATGAAATGGCGAGTAAAATGCACTATTAAACTTCTAGGGCAGGGCGAACAGAGACCCGATTAGATCATTTTACATTAAGGTTAATATAAGTATTCAGGGAACTTCTATCACATTTGTTCAATTTACGTCGCTCCTATTTCAGATAGCTTATTGGGCTAAGCGGCATCGCAAAGCGCATGAATTGACGAGTAAAATGCACTATTAAACTTCTAGGATAAGGCAAACAGAGACCCGATTAGATCATTTTATATTACGGTTAATATAAGAATTCAGCGTAATTCTGTGACATTTGTTCAACTTACGTAGCTCCTATTTCGGATAGCGTGCTGGGCTAGGCGGCAACTTAAAGCGCGTGGAATGGCGAGTGAAATGCACTATTAAACTTCTATGATAGGGCAATCAGAGACCCGATTAGATCATTTTATATTATGGTTAATTTATCAATTCAGCGAAATTCTATCACATTTGCTCAATTTACGTCGCTCCTATTTCAGATAGCTTATTGGGCTAAGCGGCATCGCAAAGCGCATGAATTGATGAGTAAAATGCACTATTAAACTTCTAGGATAAGGCAAACAGAGACCCGATTAGATCATTTTATATTACGGTTAATATAAGAATTCAGCGTAATTCTGTGACATTTGTTCAACTTACGTAGCTCCTATTTCAGATAGCGTACTGGGCTAGGCGGCAACTTAAAGCGCGTGGAATGGGAGTAAAATGCACTATTAAGCTTCTATGATAGGGCAATCAGAGACCCGCTTAGATCATTTTATATTTTGGTTAATATAAGAATTCAGCGAAATTCTATCACATTTGTTCAATTTACGTCGCTCCTATTTCAGATAGCGTATTAGGCTAAGCGGCATATCAAAGCGCACGAAAGGGCAAGTAAAATGCACTATTAAACTTCTAGGGTAGGGCAATCAGAGACCCGATAAGATCATTTTATATTTTGGTTAATATAAGAATTCAGCGAAATTCTATCACACTTGTTCAATTTACGTCGCTCCTATTTCAGATAGCGTATTGGGCTAAGCGGCATCTCAAAGCGCATGAAATGACGAGTAAAATGCACTATTAAACTTCTAGGGTAGGGCAAACAGAGACCCCATTAGATCATTTTATATTATGGTTAATTTAAGAATTCAGCGAAATTCTCTCACATTTGTTCAATTTACGTCGTTCCTATTTCAGATAGCATACTGGGCTAGGCGGCATCTTAAAGCGCGTGGAATGGCGAGTAAAATGGACTATTAAACTTCTAGGGTAGGGCAATCAGAGACCCGATTAGATCATTTTACATGAAGGTTAAGATAAGAATTCAGCGAAATTCTATCACATTTGTTCAATTTACGTCGCTCCTATTTCAGATAGCGTATTGGGCTAAGCGGCATCTCAAAGCGCACGAAAGGGCGAGTAAAATGCACTATTAAACTTCTAGGGTAGGGCAAACAGAGACCCCATTAGATCATTTTATATTTTGGTTAATATAAGAATTCAGCGAAATTCTATCACATTTTTTCAATTTACGTCGCTCCTATTTCAGATAGTGTACTGGGCTAGGCGGTATCTTAAAGCGCGTGGAAGGGCGAGTAAAATGCACTACTAAACTTCTATGATAGGGCAATCAGAGTCCCGTTTAGAACATTTTATATTTTCTTTAATAAAAGATTTCAGGGAAATTCTATCACATTTGTTCAATTTACGTCGCTCCTATTTCAGATAGCTATTGGGCTAAGCGGCATCTCAAAGCGCATGAAATGACGAGAGAAATGTACTATTAAACTTCTTGGGTAGGGCGAACAGAGACCCGATTACATCATTTTATATTATGGTTAATTTAAGAATTCAGCAAAATTCTATCACATTTGTTCAATTTACATCGCTCCTATTTCAGATAGCGTATTGGGCTAAGCGGCATCTCAAAGCGCATGGAATGACGAGTAAAATGCACTAATAAACTTCTAGGATAAGGGAAACGGAGATCCGATTAGACCATTTTATATTACGGTTAATATAAGAATGCAGCGTAATTCTATCACATTTGTTCAACTTACGTCGCTCCTATTTCAGATAGCGTATTGGGCTAAGCGGCATCTCAAAGCGCCTGGAATGGCGAGTGAAATGCACAATTAAGCTTCTAGGGTAGGGCGAACAGAGACCCGAATAGATAATTTTATATTACGGTTAATATAAGAATTCAGCGTAATTCTATCACATTTGTTCAACTAACGTCGCTCCTATTTCAGATAGCGTACAGCGCTAGGCGGCATCTTAAAGCGCGTGGAACGGCGAGTAAAATGCACTACTAAACTTCTATGATAGGGCAATCAGAGTTCCGAATAGATCATTTTATATTTTGGTTAATATAAGAATTCAGCGAAATTCTATCACATTTGTTCAATTTACGTCGCTCCTATTTCAGATAGCGTATTAGGCTAAGCGGCATATCAAAGCGCACGAAAGGGCAAGTAAAATGCACTATTAAACTTCTAGGGTAGGGCAATCAGAGACCCGATTAGATCATTTTATATTATAGTTAATTTAAGAATTCAGCAAAATTCTATCACATTTGTTCAATTTACGTCGTTCCTATTTCAGATAGCATACTGGGCTAGGCGGCATCTTAAAGCGCGTGGAATGGCGAGTAAAATGGACTATTAAACTTCTAGGGTAGGGCAATCAGAGACCCGATTAGATCATTTTACATGAAGGTTAAGATAAGAATTCAGCGAAATTCTATCACATTTGTTCAATTTACGTCGCTCCTATTTCAGATAGCGTATTAGGCCAGGCGGCATCTTAAAGCGCGCGGAATGGCGAGTAAAATGCACTACTAAACTTCTATGATAGGGCAATCAGAGTTCCGAATAGATCATTTTATATTTTGTTTACTATAACATTTCAGGGAAATTCTATCACATTTGTTCAATTTATGTCGCTCTTATTTCAGATGGCGTATTGGGCTAAGCGGCATCTCAATGCCCATGAAATGGCGAGTAAAATGCACTATTAAACTTCTAGGATGAGGCAAACAGAGACCCGATTAGATCATTTTATATTACGGTTAATATAAGAATTCAGCGTAATTTTATCACATTTGTTCAACCTACGTCGCTCCTATTTCAGATAGCATACTGGGCTAGGCGGCATCTTAAATCGCGTGGAATGGCGAGTAAAATGCACTATTACACTTCTATGGTAGGGCTATCAGAGACCCGATTAGATCATTTTATATTTTGGTTAATATAAGAATTCAGCGAAATTCTATCACATTTGTTCAACAAACGTCGCTCCTATTTCAGATAGCGTACTGCGCTAGGCGGCATCTTAAAGCGCGTGGAACGGCGAGTAAAATGCACTACTAAACTTCTATGATAGGGCAATCAGAGTTCCGAATAGATCATTTTATATTTTGTTTACTATAACATTTCAGGGAAATTCTATCACATTTGTTCAATTTACGTCGCTCCTATTTCAGATAGCATATTGGGCTAAGCGGCATCTCAAAGCGCAAGAAATGGCGAGTAAAATGCACTATTAAGCTTCCAGGGTTGGGCACATAGAGACCCGATTAGATCATTTTATATTATGGTTAATTTAAGAATTCAGCGAAATCCTATCACATTTGTTCATTTTACGTCGCTCCTATTTCAGATAGCGTATTGGGCTAAGCGGCATCTCAAAGCGCATGAAATGGCGCGTAAAATGCACTATTAAACTTCTAGGGCAGGGCGAACAGAGACCCGATTAGATCATTTTACATTAAGGTTAATATAAGTATTCAGGGAACTTCTATCACATTTGTTCAATTTACGTCGCTCCTATTTCAGGCAGCTTATTGGGCTAAGCGGCATCTCAAAGCGCATGAAATGTCGAGTAAAATGCACTATTAAGCTTCTAGGGTAGGGCAATCAGAGACCCGATTAGATCATTTTATATTATGGTTAATTTAAGAATTCAGCAAAATTCTATCACATTTGTTCAATTTACGTCGTTCCTATTTCAGATAGCATACTGGGCAAGGCGGCATCTTAAAGCGCGTGGAATGGCGAGTAAAATGCACTATTAATCGTCTATGATAGGGCAATCAGAGACCCGATTAGATCATTTTATATTTTGGTTAATATAAGAATTCAGCGTAATTCTATCACATTTGTTCAATTTACGTCGCTCCTATATCAGATAGCATATTGGGCTAAGCGGCATCTTAAAGCGCGCGGAATGGCGAGTAAAATGCACTATTTAACTTCTAGGGTAGGGCAAACAGAGACTCGATTAGATCATTTTATATTATGGTTAATTTATCAATTCAGCGAAATTCTATCACATTTGTTCAATTTACGTCGCTCCTATTTCAGATAGCGTATTGGGCTAAGCGGCATCTCAAAGCGCATGAAATGACGAGTGAAATGCACTATTAAGCTTCTAGGGCTGGGCACATAGAGACCCGATTAGATCATTTTATATTATGGTTAATTTAAGAATTCAGCGAAATCCTGTCACATTTGTTCATTTTACGTCGCTCCTATTTCAGATAGCGTATTGGGCTAAGCGGCATTTCAAAGCGAATGAAATGGCAAGTAAAATGCACTATTAAACTTCTAGGGCAGGGCGAACAGAGACCCGATTAGATCATTTTACATTAAGGTTAATATAAGTATTCAGGGAACTTCTATCACATTTGTTCAATTTACGTCGCTTCTATTTCAGACAGCTTATTGGGCTAAGCGGCATCTCAAAGCGCATGAAATGACGAGTAAAATGCACTATTAAACTTCTAGGGTAGGGCAATCAGAGACCCGATTAGAACATTTTATATTATGGTTAATTTAAGAATTCAGCAAAATTCTATCACATTTGTTCAAGTTACGTCGTTCCTATTTCAGATAGCATACTGGGCTGGGCGGCATCTTAAAGCGCGTGGAATGGCGAGTAAAATGCACTATTAATCTTCTATGATAGGGCAATCAGAGACCCGATTAGATCATTTTATATTTTGGTTAATATAAGAATTCAGTGTAATTCTATCACATTTGTTCAATTTACGTCGCTCCTATATCAGATAGCATATTGGGCTAAGCGGCATCGCAAAGCGCATGAATTGACGAGTGAAATGCACTATTAAACTTCTTGGGTAGGGCGAACAAAGAACCGATTAGATCATTTTACATTAAGGTTAATATACGAATTCAGCGAAATTCTATCACATTTGCTCAATCTACGTCGCTCCTATTTCAGATAGCGTATTGGGCTAAGCGGCATCTCAGAGCGCATGAAATGGCGAGTAAAATGCACTATTAAACTTCTAGGGTAGGGCAATCAGAGACCCGATTAGATCATTTTATATTTTGGTTAATAAATGAATTCATCGATATTCTATCACATTTGTTCAATTTACATCGCTCCTATTTCAGATAGCGTACTGGGCTAAGCGGCATCTCAAAGCGCAAGAAATGGCGAGTAAAATGCACTATTAAACTTCTAGGATAAGGCAAACAGAGACCCGATTAGATCATTTTATATTACGGTTAATATAAGAATTCAGCGTAATTCTGTGACATTTGTTCAACTTACGTAGCTCATATTTCAGATAGCGTGCTGGGCTAGGCGGCAACTTAAAGCGCGTGGAATGGCGAGTAAAATGCACTGTTAAACTTCTATGATAGGGCAATCAGAGACCCGATTAGATCATTTTATATTATGGTTAATATAAGAATTCAGCGAAGTTCTATCACATTTGTTTAATTTACGTCGCTCCTATTTCAGATCGCGTATTGGGCTAAGCGGCATCTCACAGCGCACGAAAGGGCCAGTAAAATGCACTATTAAGCTTCTAGGGTTGGGCACATAGATACCCGATTAGATCATTTTATATTATGGTTAATTTAAGAATTCAGCGAAATCCTATCACATTTGTTCATTTTACGTCGCTCCTTTTTCAGATAGCGTATTGGGCTAAGCGGCATCTCAAAGCGCATGAAATGGCGAGTAAAATGCACTATTAAACTTCTAGGGTAGGGCAATCAGAGACCCGATTAGATCATTTTATATTTTGGTTAATATAAGAATTCAGCGAAATTCTATCACATTTGTTCAATTTACGTCGCTCCTATTTCAGATAGCGTATTGGGCTAAGCGGCATCTCAAAGCGCATGAAATGGCGAGTAAAATGCACTATTAAACTTCTAGGGTAGGGCAATCAGAGACCCGATTAGATCATTTTATATTTAGGTTAATATAAGTATTCAGCGAAATTCTATCACATTTGTTCAATTTACGTCGCTCCTATTTCAGATAGCGTATTGGGCTAAGCGGCATCTCCATGCGCATGAAATGGCGAGTAAAATGCACTATTAAACTTCTAGGATAAGGCAAATGGAGACCCGATTAGACCAGTTTATATTACGGTTAATATAAGAATTCAGCGTTATTCTATCACATTTGTTCAACTTACGTCGCTCCTATTTCAGATAGCGTACTCGGATAGGCGGCATCTTAAAGCGCGTGGAAAGGCCAGTAAAATGCACTATTAAACTTCGAGGGTAATGCAAACAGAGACCCGATTAGATCATTTTATATTACGGTTAATATAAGATTTCAGGGAAATTCTATCACATTTGTTCAATTTACGTCGCTCCTATTTCAGATAGCTATTGGGCTAAGCGGCATCTCAAAGCGCATGAAATGACGAGAGAAATGCACTATTAAACTTCTTGGGTAGGGCGAACAGAGACCCGATTACATCATTTTATATTATGGTTAATATAAGAATTCAGCGATATTCTATCGCATTTGTTCAATTTGCGTCGCTCCTATTTCAGATAGCGTATTGGGCTAAGCGGCATCTCAAAGCGCATGAAATGACGAATAAAATGCACTATTAAGCTTCTACGCTAGGGCGAACAGAGACCCGATTAGATCATTTTATATTTTGGATAATAAATGAATGCATCGAAATTCTATCACATTTGTTCAATTTACGTCGCTCCTATTTCAGATAGCGTATTGGGCTAAGCGGCATCTCAAAGCGTATGAAATGACGAGAGAAATGCACTATTAAACTTCTTGGGTAGGGCGAACAGAGACCCGATTAGGTCATTTCATATTATGGTTAATTTAAGAATTCAGCGAAATTCTATCACATTTGTTCAATTTACATCGCTCCTATTTCAAATAGCGTATTGGGCTAAGCGGCATCTCCATGCGCATGAAATGGCGAGTAAAATGCACTATTAAACTTCTAGGATAAGGCAAATGGAGACCCGATTAGACCATTTTATATTACGGTTAACATAAGAATTCAGCGTAATTCTGTGACATTTGTTCAACTTTCGTAGCTCCTATTTCAGATAGCGTACTGGGCTAGGCGGCAACTTAAAGCGCGTGGAATGGCGAGTAAAATGCACTATTAAACTTCTATGATAGGGCAATCAGAGACCCGATTAGATCATTTTATATTTTGGTTAATATAAGAATCCAGCGAAATTCTATCACGCTTGTTCAATTTACGTCGCTCCTATTTCAGATAGCGTATTGGGCTAAGCTGCATCTCAAAGCGCAAGAAATGGCTCGTAAAATGCACTATTAAACTTCTAGGGTAGGGCAAACAGAGACCGGATTAGATCATTTTATATTTTGGTTAATATAAGAATTCAGCGAAATTCTATCACATTTGTTCAATTTACGTCGCTCCTATTTCAGATAGCGTATTGGGCTAAGAGGCATCTCAAAGCGCAAGAAATGGCGAGTAAAATGCACTATTAAACTTCTAGGGTAGGGCAAACAGAGACCCCATTAGATCATTTTATATTATGGTTAATTTAAGAATTCAGCGAAGTTCTATCACATTTGTTCAATTTACGTCGCTCCTATTTCAGATAGCGTATTGGGCTAAGCGGCATCTCAAAGCGCATGAAATGGCGAGTAAAATGCACTATTAAAGTTCTAGGGTAGGGCAATCAGAGACCCGATTAAATCATTTTATATTTTGGTTAATAAATGAATTCATCGAAATTCTATCACATTTGTTCAATTTACATCGCTCCTATTTCAGATAGCGTACTGGGCTAAGCGGCATCTCAAAGCGCATGAAATGGCGAGTAAAATGCACTATTAAACTTCTAGGATAAGGCAAACAGAGACCCGATTAGATCATTTTATATTACGGTTAATATAAGAATTCAGCGTAATTCTGTGACATTTGTTCAATTTACGTCGCTCCTATTTCAGATAGCGTATTGGGCTAAGCGGCATCTCAAAGCGCAAGAACTGGCGAGTAAAATGCACTATTAAGCTTCTAGGGTCGGGCACATAGAGACCCGATTAGATCATTTTATATTTTGGTTAATATAAGAATTCAGCGAAATTCTATCACATTTGTTCAATTTACGTCACTCCTATTTCAGATAGCGTATTGGGCTAAGCGGCATCTCAAAGCGCATGAAATGGCGAGTAAAATGCACTATTAAACTTCTAGGGTAGGGCAATCAGAGACCCGATTAGATCATTTTATATTATGGTTAATTTAAGAATTCAGCAAAATTCTATCACATTTGTTCAATTTACGTCGCTCCTATTTCAGAAAGCGTACTGAGCTAGGCGGCATCTTAAAGCGCGTGGAATGACGAGTAAAATGCACTATTAAACTTCTATGATAGGGCAATCAGAGACCCGATTAGATCATTTTATATTTTGGTTAATATAAGAATTCAGCGAAATTCTATCACATTTGTTCAATTTACGTCGATCCTATTTCAGATAGCTTATTGGGCTAAGCGGCATCTCAAAGCGCATGAAGTGGCGAGTAAAATGCACTATTAAACTTCTAGGGTAAGGCGAACAAAGACCCGATTAGATTATTTTACATTAAGATTAATATAAGAATTCAGCGAAATTCTATCACATTTGTTCAATTTACATCGCTCCTATTTCAGATAGCGACTTGTGCTAAGCGGCATCTCAAAGCGCAAGAAATGGCGAGTAAAATGCACCATTAAACTTCTAGGGTAGGGCAAACAGAGACCACATTAGATCATTTTATATTATGGTTAATTTAAGAATTCAGCGAAATCCTATCACATTTGTTCATTTTACGTCGCTCCTATTTCAGATAGCGTATTGGGCTAAGCGGCATCTCAAAGCGCATGAAATGGCGAGTAAAATGCACTATTAAACTTCTAGGGCAGGGCGAACAGAGACCCGATTAGATCATTTTACATTAAGGTTAATATAAGTATTCAGGGAACTTCTATCACATTTGTTCAATTTACGTCGCTCCTATTTCAGGCAGCTTATTGGGCTAAGCGGCATCTCAAAGCGCATGAAATGTCGAGTAAAATGCACTATTAAGCTTCTAGGGTAGGGCAATCAGAGACCCGATTAGATCATTTTATATTATGGTTAATTTAAGAATTCAGCAAAATTCTATCACATTTGTTCAATTTACGTCGTTCCTATTTCAGATAGCATACTGGGCAAGGCGGAATCTTAAAGCGCGTGGAATGGCGAGTAAAATGCACTATTAATCGTCTATGATAGGGCAATCAGAGACCCGATTAGATCATTTTATATTTTGGTTAATATAAGAATTCAGCGTAATTCTATCACATTTGTTCAATTTACGTCGCTCCTATATCAGATAGCATATTGGGCTAAGCGGCATCTTAAAGCGCGCGGAATGGCGAGTAAAATGCACTATTAAACTTCTAGGGTAGGGCAATCAGAGACCCGATTAGATCATTTTATATTTAGGTTAATATAAGAATTCAGCGAAATTCTATCACATTTGTTCAATTTACGTTGCTCCTATTTCAGATAGCGTATTGGGCTAAGCGGCATCTCCATGCGCATGAAATGGCGAGTAAAATGCACTATTAAACTTCTAGGATAAGGCAAATGGAGACCCGATTAGACCAGTTTATATTACGGTTAATATAAGAATACAGCGTTATTCTATCACATTTGTTCAACTTACGTCGCTCCTATTTCAGATAGCGTACTCGGATAGGCGGCATCTTAAAGCGCGTGGAAAGGCCAGTAAAATGCACTATTAAACTTCGAGGGTAATGCAAACAGAGACCCGATTAGATCATTTTATATTACGGTTAATATAAGATTTCAGGGAAATTCTATCACATTTGTTCAATTTACGTCGCTCCTATTTCAGATAGCTATTGGGCTAAGCGGCATCTCAAAGCGCATGAAATGACGAGAGAAATGCACTATTAAACTTCTTGGGTAGGGCGAACAGAGACCCGATTACATCATTTTATATTATGGTTAATATAAGAATTCAGCGATATTCTATCGCATTTGTTCAATTTGCGTCGCTCCTATTTCAGATAGCGTATTGGGCTAAGCGGCATCTCAAAGCGCATGAAATGACGAATAAAATGCACTATTAAGCTTCTACGCTAGGGCGAACAGAGACCCGATTAGATCATTTAACATTATGGTAAATAAAAGAATTCAGCGAAATTCTATCACATTTGTTCGATTTACGTCGCTCCTGTTTCAGATAGCGTACTGGGCTAGGCGGCATCTCAAAGCGCATGAAATGACGAGTAAAATGCTCTATTAAACTTCTAGGGTAGGGCAAACAGAGACCCGATTAGGTCATTTCATATTATGGTTAATTTAAGAATTCAGCGAAATTCTATCACATTTGTTCTATTTACGTCGCGCCTATTTCAGATAGCAACTTGTCATAAGTGGCATCTCAAAGCGCATGAAATGGCGAGTAAAATGCACTATTAAACTTGTAGGATAAGGCAAACAGAGACCCGATTAGATCATTTTATATTACGGTTAATATAAGAATTCAGCGTAATTCTGTGACATTTGTTCAACTTACGTAGCTCCTATTTCAGATAGCGTGCTGGGCTAGTCGGCAACTTAAAGCGCGTGGAATGGCGAGAAAAATGCACTGTTAAACTTCTATGATAGGGCAATCAGAGACCCGATTAGATCATTTTATATTTTGGTTAATATAAGAAATCAGCGAAATTCTATCACATTTGTTCAATTTACGTCGCTCCTATTTCAGATAGCTTATTGGGCTAAGCGGCATCGCAAAGCGCATGAATTGACGAGTAAAATGCACTGTTAAACTTCTAGGATAAGGCAAACAGAGACCCGATTAGATCATTTTATATTACGGTTAATACAAGAATTCAGCGTAATTCTGTGACAGTTGTTCAACTTACGTAGCTCCTATTTCAGATAGCGTACTGGGCTAGGCGGCAACTTAAAGCGCGTGGAATGGTGAGTAAAATGCACTGTTAAACTTCTAGGGTAGGGCAATCAGAGACCCGATTAGATCATTTTATATTACGGTTAATATAAGAAATCAGCGTAATTCTGTGACATTTGTTCAACTTACGTAGCTCCTATTTCAGATAGCGTGCTGGGCTAGGCGGCAACTTAAAGCGCGTGGAATGGCGAGTAAAATGCACTATTAAACTTCTAGGATAAGGCAAACAGAGACCCGATTAGATCATTTTATATTACGGTTAATATAAGAAATCAGCGTAATTCTGTCACATTCGTTCAACTTACGTAGATCCTATTTCAGATAGCGTACTGGGCTAGGCGGCATCTTAAAGCGCGTGGAATGGCGAGTAAAATGTACTATTAAACTTCTATGGTAGGGCAATCAGAGACCCGATTAGATCATTTTATATTTTGGTTAATATAAGAATTCAGCGAAATTCTATCACATTTGTTCAATTTACGTCGCTCCTATTTCAGATAGCGTATTGGGCTAAGCGGCATCTCAAAGCGTATGAAATGACGAGAGAAATGCACTATTAAACTTCTTGGGTAGGGCGAACAGAGACCCGATTAGGTCATTTCATGTTATGGTTAATTTAAGAATTCAGCGAAATTCTATCACATTTGTTCAATTTACATCGCTCCTATTTCAGATAGCGTATTGGGCTAAGCTGCATCTCAAAGCGCAAGAAATGGCTCGTAAAATGCACTATTAAACTTCTAGGGTAGGGCAAACAGAGACCGGATTAGATCATTTTATATTTTGGTTAATATAAGAATTCAGCGAAATTCTATCACATTTGTTCAATTTACGTCGCTCCTATTTCAGATAGCGTATTGGGCTAAGAGGCATCTCAGAGCGCAAGAAATGGCGAGTAAAATGCACTATTAAACTTCTAGGGTAGGGCAAACAGAGACCCCATTAGATCATTTTATATTATGGTTAATTTAAGAATTCAGCGAAGTTCTATCACATTTGTTCAATTTATGTCGCTCCTATTTCAGATAGCGTATTGGGCTAAGCGGCATCTCAAAGCGCATGAAATGGCGAGTAAAATGCACTATTAAAGTTCTAGGGTAGGGCAATCAGAGACCCGATTAAATCATTTTATATTTTGGTTAATAAATGAATTCATCGAAATTCTATCACATTTGTTCAATTTACATCGCTCCTATTTCAGATAGCGTACTGGGCTAAGCGGCATCTCAAAGCGCATGAAATGGCGAGTAAAATGCACTATTAAACTTCTAGGATAAGGCAAACAGAGACCCGATTAGATCATTTTATATTACGGTTAATATAAGAATTCAGCGTAATTCTGTGACATTTGTTCAATTTACGTCGCTCCTATTTCAGATAGCGTATTGGGCTAAGCGGCATCTCAAAGCGCAAGAACTGGCGAGTAAAATGCACTATTAAGCTTCTAGGGTCGTGCACATAGAGACCCGATTAGATCATTTTATATTTTGGTTAATATAAGAATTCAGCGAAATTCTATCACATTTGTTCAATTTACGTCACTCCTATTTCAGATAGCGTATTGGGCTAAGCGGCATCTCAAAGCGCATGAAATGGCGAGTAAAATGCACTATTAAACTTCTAGGGTAGGGCAATCAGAGACCCGATTAGATCATTTTATATTATGGTTAATTTAAGAATTCAGCAAAATTCTATCACATTTGTTCAATTTACGTCGCTCCTATTTCAGATAGCGTATTGGGCTAAGCGGCATCTCAAAGCGCATGAAATGGCGAGTAAAATGCACTATTAAACTTCTAGGGTAGGGCAATCAGAGACCCGATTAGATCATTTTATATTTTGGTTAATAAATGAATTCATCGAAATTCTATCACATTTGTTCAATTTACGTCGCTCCTATTTCAGATAGCGTATTGGGCTAAGCGGCATCTCAAAGCGCATGAAATGGCGAGTAAAATGCACTATTAAACTTCTAGGGTAGGGCAATCAGAGACCCGATTAGATCATTTTATATTTTGGTTAATAAAAGAATTCATCGAAATTCTATCACATTTGTTCAATTTACATCGCTCCTATTTCAGATAGCGTACTGGGCTAAGCGGCATCTCAAAGCGCAAGAAATGGCGAGTAAAATGCAGTATTAAACTTCTAGGGTGGGGAAAACAGAGACCAGTTTAGATCACTTTATATTATGGTTAATTTAAGAATTCAGGGAAATTCTATCTCATTTGTACAATTTACGTCGATCCTATTGCAGATAGCGTATTGGGCTAAGCGGCATCTCAAAGCGCATGAAATGGCGAGTATAATGCACTATTAAACTTCTATGGTAATGCAAACAGAGACCCGATTAGATCATTTTATATTACGGTCAATATAAGAATTCAGCGTAATTCTATCACATTTGTTCAACATACGTCGCTCCTATTTCAGATAGTGTACTGGGCTAGGCGGCATCTTAAAGCGCGTGGAAGGGCGAGTAAAATGCACTACTAAACTTCTATGATAGGGCAATCAGAATCCCGTTTAGATCATTTTATATTTTGTTTAATATAAGATTTCAGGGAAATTCTATCACATTTGTTCAATTTACGTCGCTCCTATTTCAGATAGCTATTGGGCTAAGCGGCATCTAAAAGCGCATGAAATGACGAGAGAAATGCACTATTAAACTTCTTGGGTAGGGCGAACAGAGACCCGATTACATCATTTTATATTATGGTTAATTTAAGAATTCAGCAAAATTCTATCACATTTGTTCAATTTACGTCGCTCCTATTTCAGATAGCGTACTGGGCTAGGCGGCATCTTAAAGCGCGTGGAATGGCGAGCAAAATGCACTCTTAATCTTCTATGATAGGGCAATCAGAGACCCGATTAGATCATTTTATATTACGGTTAATGTAAGAATTCAGCGTAATTCTATCACATTTGTTCATCATACGTCGCTCCTATTTCAGATAGTGTACTGGGCTAGGCGGCATCTTAAAGCGCGTGGAAGGGCGAGTAAAATGCACTACTAAACTTCTATGATAGGGCAATCAGAGACCCGATTAGATCATTTTATATTTTGGTTAATATAAGAATGCAGCGAAATTCTATCACATTTGTTCAATTTACATCGCTCCTATTTCAGATAGCGACTTGTGCTAAGCGGCATCTCAAAGCGCAAGAAATGGCGAGTAAAATGCACTATTAAACTTCTAGGGTAGGGCAAACAGAGACCACATTAGATCATTTTATATTATGGTTAATTTAAGAATTCAGCGAAATTCTCTCACATTTGTTCAATTTACGTCGCTGATATTTCAGATAGCGTATTGGGCTAACCGGCATCTCAAAGCGCATGAAATGACGAGTAAAATGCACTATTAAACTTCAAGGGTAGGGCGAACAAAGACCCGATTAGATCATTTTACATTAAGGTTAATATAAGAATTCAGCGAAATTCTATCACATTTGTTCAATTTACATCGCTCCTATTTCAGATAGCGACTTGTGTTAAGCGTCATCTCAAAGCGCAAGAAATGGCGAGTAAAATGCACTATTAAACTTCTAGGATAAGGCAAACAGAGACCCGATTAGATCATTTTATATTACGGTTAATATAAGAATTCAGAGTAATTCTATCACATTTGTTCAATTTACATCGCTGCTATTTCAGATAGCGTATTGGGCTAAGCGGCATCTCAAAGCGCATGAAATGGCGAGTGAAATGCACTATTAATCTTCTAGGGTAGGGCAATCAGAGACCCCATTAGATCATTTTATATTATGGTTAATTTCAGAATTCAGCGAAATTCTATCACATTTGCTCAATTTACGTCGCTCCTATGTCAGATAGCGTAGTGGGCTATACGGCATCTCGAAGCGCATGAAATGACGAGTAAAATGCACTGTTAAACTTCTAGGGTAGGGCAACCAGAGACCCGATTAGATCATTTTATATTACGGTTAATATAAGAATTCAGCGTAATTCTATCACATTTGTTCAACTTACGTCGCTCCTATTTCAGATAGCATACTGGGCAAGGCGGTATCTCAAAGCGCGTGGAGGGGCTAGTAAAATGCACTACTAAACTTCTATGATAGGGTAATCAGAGACCCGACTAGATCATTTTATATTTTGGTTAATATAAGAATTCAGCGAAATTCTCTCAAATTTGTTCAATTTACGTCGCTGATATTTCAGATAGCGTATTGGACTAAGCGGCATCTCAAAGCGCAAGAAATGTCGAGTAAAATGCACTATTAAACTTCTAGGGTAGGGCAAACAGGGACCCGATAAGATCATTTTATATTATGGTTAATTTAAGAATTCAGCGAAATTCTCTCACATTTGTTCAATTTACGTCGCTGATATTTCAGATAGCGTATTGGGCTAAGCGGCATCTCAAAGCGCATGAAATGGCGAGTGAAATGCACTATTAATCTTCTAGGGTAGGGCAATCAGAGACCCCATTAGATCATTTTATATTATGGTTAATTTAAGAATTCAGCGAAATTCTATCACATTTGTTCAATTTACGTCGCTCCTATTGCAGATAGCGTATTGGGCCAAGCGGCTTCTCAAAGCGCATGAAATGGCGAGTAAAATGCACTATTAAACTTCTAGGGTAAGGCAAACAGAGACCCCATTAGATCATTTTATATTATGGTTAATTTAAGAATTCAGCGAAATTCTATCACGTTTGTTCAATTTACGTTGCTCCTATTTCAGATAGCGTACTGGGCTAGGCGGCATCTTAAAGCGCGTGGAATGACGAGTAAAATGCACTGTTAAACTTCTATGATAGGGCAATCAGAGACCCGATTAGATCATCTTATATTTTGGTTAATATAAGAATTCAGCGAAATTCTATCACATTTGTTCAATTTACGTCGTTCCTATTTCAGATAGCTTATTGGGCTAAGCGGCATCGCAAAGCGCATGAATTGACGAGTGAAATGCTCTATTAAACTTCTTGGGTAGGGCGAACAAAGACCCGATTAGATCATTTTACATTAAGGTTAATATAAGAATTCAGCGAAATTCTATCACATTTGTTCAATTTACATCGCTCCTATTTCAGATAGCGACTTGTGCTAAGCGGCATCTCAAAGCGCAGGAAATGGCGAGTAAAATGCACTATTATACTTCTAGGGTAGGGCAAACAGAGACCCCATTAGATCATTTTATATTATGGTTAATTTAAGAATTCAGCGAAATTCTCTCACATTTGTTCAATTTACGTCGCTGATATTTCAGATAGCGTATTGGGCTAAGCGGCATCTCAAAGCGCAAGAAATGGCGAGTAAAATGCACTATTAAACTTCTAGGGTAGGGCAAACAGAGACCCGATTAGGTCATTTCATATTATGGTTAATTTAAGAATTCAGAAAAATTCTATCACATTTGTTCAATTTACGTCGCCCCTATTTCAGATAGCGTACCCGGATAGGCGGCATCTTAAAGCGCGAGGAATGGCGAGTAAAATGCACTATTAAACTTCTATGATAGGGCAATCAGAGACCCGATTAGATCATTTTATATTTTGGTTAATATAAGAATTCAGCGTAATTCTATCACATTTGTTCAATTTACGTCGCTCCTATTTCAGATAGCGTATTAGGCTAAGCGGCATATCAAAGCGCACGAAAGGGCGAGTAAAATGCACTATTAAACTTCTAGGGTAGGGCAATCAGAGACCCGATAAGATCATTTTATATTATGGTTTATTTAAGAATTCAGAAAAATTCTATCACATTTGTCCAATTTACGTCGCTCCTATTTCAGATAGCTTATTGAGCTAAGCGGCATCTCAAAGCGCATGGAATGACGTGTGAAATGCACTAGTAATCTTCTAGGGTAGGGCGAACAGAGACCCGATTAGATCATTTTACATTAAGGTTAATATAAGAATTCAGCGAGATTCTCTCACATTTGTTCAATTTACGTCGCTGATATTTCAGATAGCGTATTGGGCTAAGCGGCATCTCAAAGCGCAAGAAATGGCGAGTAAAATGTACAATTAAACTTCTAGGGTAGGGCAAACAGAGACCCGATTAGATCATTTTATATTATGGTTAATTTAAGAATTCAGCGAAATTCTATCACATTTGTTCAAATTACGTCGCTCATGTTGCAGATAGCGTATTGGGCTAAGCGGCATCTCAAAGCGCATGAAATGGCGAGTAAAATGCACTATTAAACTTCTAGGGTAAGGCAAACAGAGACCCGGTTAGATCATTTAATATTACGTTTAATATAAGAATTCAGCGTAATTATATCACATTTGTTCAACATACGTCGCTCCTATTTCAGATAGTGTACTGGGCTAGGCGGCATCTTAAAGCGCGTGGAAGGGCGAGTAAAATGCGCTACTAAACTTCTATGATAGGGCAATCAGAGTCCCGTTTAGATCATTTTATATTTTGATTAATATAAGATTTCATGGAAATTCTATCACATTTGTTCAATTTACGTCGCTCCTATTTCAGATAGCGTATTGGGCTAAGCGGCATCTCAAAGCGCATGAAATGACCAGAGAAATGCACAATTAAAGTTCTTGGGTAGGGCAAACAGAGATCCGATTAGATCATTTTATATTATGGTTAATTTAAGAATTCAGCAAAATTCTATCACATTTGTTCAATTTACGTCGCTCCTATTTCAGATAGCATATTGGGCTAACCGGCATCTCAAAGCGCATGAAATAGCGAGTAAAATGCACTGTTAAACTTCTAGGGTAAGGCAAACAGAGACCCGTTTAGATCATTTCATATTATGGTTTATTTAAGAATTCAGAAAAATTCTAACACATTCGTTCAATTTACGTGGCTCCTATTTCAGATAGCTTATTGGGCTCAGCGGCATCTCAAAGCGCATGAAATGACGAGTGAAATGCACTATTAATCTTCTAGGGTAGGGCGAACAGAGACCCGATTAGATCATTTTACATTAAGGTTAATATAAGGATTCAGCGAGATTCTCTCACATTTGTTCAATTTACGTCGCTGATATTTCAGATAGCGTATTGGGCTAAGCGGCATCTCAAAGCGCAAGAAATGGCAAGTAAAATGAACTATTAAACTTCTAGGGTAGGGCAAACAGAGACCCGATTCGATCATTTTATATTATGGTTAATTTAAGAATTCAGCGAAATTCTATCACATTTGTTCAATTTACGTCGCTCCTATTGCAGATAGCGTATTGGGCTAAGCGGCATCTCAAAGCGCATGAAATGGCGAGTAAAATGCACTATTAAACTTCTAGGGTAAGGCAAACAGAGACCCGATTAGATCATTTTATATTACGGTTAATATAAGGATTCAGCGTAATTCTATCACATTTGTTCAACTTACGTCGCTCCTATTTCAGATAGCATACCGGGCTACGCGGCATCTTAAAGCGCGTGGAATGGCGAGAAAATGCACTCTTAAACTTCTATGATAGGGCTATCAGAGACCCGATTAGATCATTTTATATTTTGGTTAATATAAGAATTCAGCGAAATTCTATCACATTCGTTCAATTTACGTCGCTCCTATTTCTGATAGCGTATTGGGCTAAGCGGCATCTCAAAGCGCATGAAATGGCGAGAAAATGCACTATTAAACTTCTAGGATAAGGCAAACAGAGACACGATTAGATCATTTTATATTACGGTTAATATAAGAATTCAGCGTAATCCTATCACATTTGTTCAACTTACGTCGCTCCTATTTCAGATAGCGTACTGGGCTAGGCGACATCTCAAAGCGCGTGGAAGGGCGAGTAAAATGCACTACTAAAATTCTGTGATAGGACAATCAGAGTCCCGATTAGAACATTTTATATTTTGTTTACTATAAGATTTCAGGTAAATTCTATCACATTTGTTCAATTTACGTCGCTCCTATTTCAGATAGCGTATTGGGCTAAGCGGCATCTCAAAGCGCATGAAATGGCGAATAAAATGCGCTATTAAACTTCTAGGCTAGGGCGAACAGAGACCTGATTAGATCATTTTATATTATGGTTAATTCAAGAATTCATCGAAATTCTATCACATTTGTTCAATTTACATCGCTCCTATGTCAGATAGCGTATTGGGCTATGCGGCATCTCGAAGCGCATGAAATGACGAGTAAAATGCACTCTTAAACTTCTAGGGTAGGGCAAACAGAGACCCGATTAGATCATTTTATATTACGGTTAATATAAGAATTCAGCGAAATTCTATCACATATGTTCAATTTACGTCGCTCCTATTTCAGATAGCGTACTGGGCTAGGCGGCATCTTAAAGCGCGTGGAATGGCGAGTAAAATGCACTTTTATACTTCTATGATAGGGCAATCATAGACCCGATTAGATCATTTTATATTTTGGTTAATATAAGAATTCAGCGAGATTCTCTCACATTTGTTCAATTTACGTCGCTGATATTTCAGATAGCGTATTGGGCTAAGCGGCATCTCAAAGCGCAAGAAATGGCGAGTAAAATGAACTATTAAACTTCTTGGGTAGGGCAATCAGAGACCCGATTCGATCATTTTACATTATGGTTAATTTAAGAATTCAGCAAAATTCTATCACATTTGTTCAACTTACGTCGCTCCTATTTCAGATAGCGTACTGGGCTAGGCGGCACCTTAAAGCGCGTGGAATGGCGAGTAAAATGCACTATTAAACTTCTATGATATGGCAATCAGAGACCCGACTAGATCATTTTATGTTTTGGTTAATATAAGAATTCAGCGAAATTCTATCACATTTGTTCAATTTACGTCGCTCCTATTTCAGATAGCGTACTGGGCTAGGCGGCATCTTAAAGCGCGTGGAATGGCGAGTAAAATGCACTATTAAACTTCTATGATAGGGCAATCAGAGACCCGATTAGATCATTTTATATTTTGGTTAATATAAGAATTCAGCGAAATTCTATCACATTTGTTCAATTTACGTCGCTCCTATTTGAGATAGCTTATTGGGCTAAGCGGCATCGCAAAGCGCATGAAATGACGAGCGAAATGCACTATTAAACTTCTAGGGTAGGGCAAACAGAGACCCGATTAGATCATTTTATATTACGGTTAATATAAGAATTCAGAGTAATTCTATCACATTTGTTCAAGTTACGTCGCCCCTATTTCAGATAGCGTATTGGGCTAAGCGGCATCTCAAAGCGCATGAAATGGCGAGTGAAATGCACTATTAATCTTCTAGGGTAGGGCAATCAGAGACCCCATTAGATCATTTTATATTATGGTTAATTTAAGAATTCAGCGAAATTCTATCACATTTGCTCAATTTACGTCGCTCCTATGTCAGATAGCGTAGTGGGCTATGCGGCATCTCGAAGCGCATGAAATGACGAGTAAAATGCACTGTTAAACTTCTAGGGTAGGGCAAACAGAGACCCGATTAGATCATTTCTTATTACGGTTAATATAAGAATTCAGCGTAATTCTATCACATATGTTCAACTTACGTCGCTCCTATTTCAGATAGCGTACTGGGCAAGGCGGTATCTCAAAGCGCGTGGAAGGGCTAGTAAAATGCACTACTAAACTTCTATGATAGGGTAATCAGAGACCCGACTAGATCATTTTATATTTTGGTTAATATAAGAATTCAGCGAAATTCTCTCACATTTGTTCAATTTACGTCGCTGATATTTCAGATAGCGTATTGGACTAAGCGGCATCTCAAAGCGCAAGAAATGTCGAGTAAAATGCACTATTAAACTTCTAGGGTAGGGCAAACAGGGACCCGATAAGATCATTTTATATTATGGTTAATTTAAGAATTCAGCGAAATTCTCTCACATTTGTTCAATTTACGTCGCTGATATTTCAGACAGCGTATTGGGCTAAGCGGCAACTCGAAGCGCGAGAAATGGCGAGTAAAATGCACTATTAAACTTCTAGGGTAGGGCAAACCGAGACCCGATTAGATCATTTTATATTTTGGTTAATATAAGAATTCAGCGAAATTCTATCACATTTGATCAATTTACGTCGCTCCTATTTCAGATAGCGTATTGGGCTAAGCGGCATCTCAAAGCGCATGCAATGACGAATAAAATGCACAGTTAAACTTCTACGCTAGGGCGGACGGAGACCCGATTAGATCATTTTACATTAAGGTTAATATAAGAATTCAGCGAAATTCTATCACATTTGTTCAATTTACATCGCTCCTATTTCAGATAGCGACTTGTGCTAAGCGGCATCTCAAAGCGCAGGAAATGGCGAGTAAAATGCACTATTATACTTCTAGGGTAGGGCAAACAGAGACCCCATTAGATCATTTTATATTATGGTTAATTTAAGAATTCAGCGAAATTCTCTCACATTTGTTCAATTTACGTCGCTGATATTTCAGATAGCGTATTGGGCTAAGCGGCATCTCAAAGCGCAAGAAATGGCGAGTAAAATGCACTATTAAACTTCTAGGGTAGGGCAAACAGAGACCCGATTAGGTCATTTCATATTATGGTTAATTTAAGAATTCAGAAAAATTCTATCACATTTGTTCAATTTACGTCGCCCCTATTTCAGATAGCGTACCCGGATAGGCGGCATCTTAAAGCGCGAGGAATGGCGAGTAAAATGCACTATTAAACTTCTATGATAGGGCAATCAGAGACCCGATTAGATCATTTTATATTTTGGTTAATATAAGAATTCAGCGTAATTCTATCACATTTGTTCAATTTACGTCGCTCCTATTTCAGATAGCGTATTAGGCTAAGCGGCATATCAAAGCGCACGAAAGGGCGAGTAAAATGCACTATTAAACTTCTAGGGTAGGGCAATCAGAGACCCGATAAGATCATTTTATATTATGGTTTATTTAAGAATTCAGAAAAATTCTATCACATTTGTCCAATTTACGTCGCTCCTATTTCAGATAGCTTATTGAGCTAAGCGGCATCTCAAAGCGCATGAAATGACGTGTGAAATGCACTAGTAATCTTCTAGGGTAGGGCGAACAGAGACCCGATTAGATCATTTTACATTAAGGTTAATATAAGAATTCAGCGAGATTCTCTCACATTTGTTCAATTTACGTCGCTGATATTTCAGATAGCGTATTGGGCTAAGCGGCATCTCAAAGCGCAAGAAATGGCGAGTAAAATGTACAATTAAACTTCTAGGGTAGGGCAAACAGAGACCCGATTAGATCATTTTATATTATGGTTAATTTAAGAATTCAGCGAAATTCTATCACATTTGTTCAAATTACGTCGCTCATGTTGCAGATAGCGTATTGGGCTAAGCGGCATCTCAAAGCGCATGAAATGGCGAGTAAAATGCACTATTAAACTTCTAGGGTAAGGCAAACAGAGACCCGATTAGATCATTTAATATTACGTTTAATATAAGAATTCAGCGTAATTATATCACATTTGTTCAACATACGTCGCTCCTATTTCAGATAGTGTACTGGGCTAGGCGGCATCTTAAAGCGCGTGGAAGGGCGAGTAAAATGCGCTACTAAACTTCTATGATAGGGCAATCAGAGTCCCGTTTAGATCATTTTATATTTTGATTAATATAAGATTTCATGGAAATTCTATCACATTTGTTCAATTTACGTCGCTCCTATTTCAGATAGCGTATTGGGCTAAGCGGCATCTCTAAGCGCATGAAATGACCAGAGAAATGCACAATTAAAGTTCTTGGGTAGGGCAAACAGAGATCCGATTAGATCATTTTATATTATGGTTAATTTAAGAATTCAGCAAAATTCTATCACATTTGTTCAATTTACGTCGCTCCTATTTCAGATAGCATATTGGGCTAACCGGCATCTCAAAGCGCATGAAATAGCGAGTAAAATGCACTGTTAAACTTCTAGGGTAAGGCAAACAGAGACCCGTTTAGATCATTTCATATTATGGTTTATTTAAGAATTCAGAAAAATTCTAACACATTCGTTCAATTTACGTGGCTCCTATTTCAGATAGCTTATTGGGCTCAGCGGCATCTCAAAGCGCATGAAATGACGAGTGAAATGCACTATTAATCTTCTAGGGTAGGGCGAACAGAGACCCGATTAGATCATTTTACATTAAGGTTAATATAAGGATTCAGCGAGATTCTCTCACATTTGTTCAATTTACGTCGCTGATATTTCAGATAGCGTATTGGGCTAAGCGGCATCTCAAAGCGCAAGAAATGGCAAGTAAAATGAACTATTAAACTTCTAGGGTAGGGCAAACAGAGACCCGATTCGATCATTTTATATTATGGTTAATTTAAGAATTCAGCGAAATTCTATCACATTTGTTCAATTTACGTCGCTCCTATTGCAGATAGCGTATTGGGCTAAGCGGCATCTCAAAGCGCATGAAATGGCGAGTAAAATGCACTATTAAACTTCTAGGGTAAGGCAAACAGAGACCCGATTAGATCATTTTATATTACGGTTAATATAAGGATTCAGCGTAATTCTATCACATTTGTTCAACTTACGTCGCTCCTATTTCAGATAGCATACCGGGCTACGCGGCATCTTAAAGCGCGTGGAATGGCGAGAAAATGCACTCTTAAACTTCTATGATAGGGCTATCAGAGACCCGATTAGATCATTTTATATTTTGGTTAATATAAGAATTCAGCGAAATTCTATCACATTCGTTCAATTTACGTCGCTCCTATTTCTGATAGCGTATTGGGCTAAGCGGCATCTCAAAGCGCATGAAATGGCGAGAAAATGCACTATTAAACTTCTAGGATAAGGCAAACAGAGACACGATTAGATCATTTTATATTACGGTTAATATAAGAATTCAGCGTAATCCTATCACATTTGTTCAACTTACGTCGCTCCTATTTCAGATAGCGTACTGGGCTAGGCGACATCTCAAAGCGCGTGGAAGGGCGAGTAAAATGCACTACTAAAATTCTGTGATAGGACAATCAGAGTCCCGATTAGAACATTTTATATTTTGTTTACTATAAGATTTCAGGTAAATTCTATCACATTTGTTCAATTTACGTCGCTCCTATTTCAGATAGCGTATTGGGCTAAGCGGCATCTCAAAGCGCATGAAATGGCGAATAAAATGCGCTATTAAACTTCTAGGCTAGGGCGAACAGAGACCTGATTAGATCATTTTATATTATGGTTAATTCAAGAATTCATCGAAATTCTATCACATTTGTTCAATTTACATCGCTCCTATGTCAGATAGCGTATTGGGCTATGCGGCATCTCGAAGCGCATGAAATGACGAGTAAAATGCACTCTTAAACTTCTAGGGTAGGGCAAACAGAGACCCGATTAGATCATTTTATATTACGGTTAATATAAGAATTCAGCGAAATTCTATCACATATGTTCAATTTACGTCGCTCCTATTTCAGATAGCGTACTGGGCTAGGCGGCATCTTAAAGCGCGTGGAATGGCGAGTAAAATGCACTTTTATACTTCTATGATAGGGCAATCATAGACCCGATTAGATCATTTTATATTTTGGTTAATATAAGAATTCAGCGAGATTCTCTCACATTTGTTCAATTTACGTCGCTGATATTTCAGATAGCGTATTGGGCTAAGCGGCATCTCAAAGCGCAAGAAATGGCGAGTAAAATGAACTATTAAACTTCTTGGGTAGGGCAATCAGAGACCCGATTCGATCATTTTACATTATGGTTAATTTAAGAATTCAGCAAAATTCTATCACATTTGTTCAACTTACGTCGCTCCTATTTCAGATAGCGTACTGGGCTAGGCGGCACCTTAAAGCGCGTGGAATGGCGAGTAAAATGCACTATTAAACTTCTATGATATGGCAATCAGAGACCCGACTAGATCATTTTATATTTTGGTTAATATAAGAATTCAGCGAAATTCTATCACATTTGTTCAATTTACGTCGCTCCTATTTCAGATAGCGTACTGGGCTAGGCGGCATCTTAAAGCGCGTGGAATGGCGAGTAAAATGCACTATTAAACTTCTATGATAGGGCAATCAGAGACCCGATTAGATCATTTTATATTTTGGTTAATATAAGAATTCAGCGAAATTCTATCACATTTGTTCAATTTACGTCGCTCCTATTTGAGATAGCTTATTGGGCTAAGCGGCATCGCAAAGCGCATGAAATGACGAGCGAAATGCACTATTAAACTTCTAGGGTAGGGCAAACAGAGACCCGATTAGATCATTTTATATTACGGTTAATATAAGAATTCAGAGTAATTCTATCACATTTGTTCAATTTACGTCGCCCCTATTTCAGATAGCGTATTGGGCTAAGCGGCATCTCAAAGCGCATGAAATGGCGAGTGAAATGCACTATTAATCTTCTAGGGTAGGGCAATCAGAGACCCCATTAGATCATTTTATATTATGGTTAATTTAAGAATTCAGCGAAATTCTATCACATTTGCTCAATTTACGTCGCTCCTATGTCAGATAGCGTAGTGGGCTATGCGGCATCTCGAAGCGCATGAAATGACGAGTAAAATGCACTGTTAAACTTCTAGGGTAGGGCAAACAGAGACCCGATTAGATCATTTCTTATTACGGTTAATATAAGAATTCAGCGTAATTCTATCACATATGTTCAACTTACGTCGCTCCTATTTCAGATAGCGTACTGGGCAAGGCGGTATCTCAAAGCGCGTGGAAGGGCTAGTAAAATGCACTACTAAACTTCTATGATAGGGTAATCAGAGACCCGACTAGATCATTTTATATTTTGGTTAATATAAGAATTCAGCGAAATTCTCTCACATTTGTTCAATTTACGTCGCTGATATTTCAGATAGCGTATTGGACTAAGCGGCATCTCAAAGCGCAAGAAATGTCGAGTAAAATGCACTATTAAACTTCTAGGGTAGGGCAAACAGGGACCCGATAAGATCATTTTATATTATGGTTAATTTAAGAATTCAGCGAAATTCTCTCACATTTGTTCAATTTACGTCGCTGATATTTCAGACAGCGTATTGGGCTAAGCGGCAACTCGAAGCGCGAGAAATGGCGAGTAAAATGCACTATTAAACTTCTAGGGTAGGGCAAACCGAGACCCGATTAGATCATTTTATATTTTGGTTAATATAAGAATTCAGCAAAATTCTATCACATTTGTTCAACTTACGTCGCTCCTATTTCAGATAGCGTACTGGGCTAGGCGGCACCTTAAAGCGCGTGGAATGGCGAGTAAAATGTACTATTAAACTTCTATGATATGGCAATCAGAGACCCGACTAGATCATTTTATATTTTGGTTAATATAAGAATTCAGCGAAATTCTATCACATTTGTTCAATTTACGTCGCTCCTATTTCAGATAGCTTATTGGGCTGAGCGGCATCGCAAAGCGCATGAAATGACGAGTGAAATGCACTATTAAACTTCTAGGGTAGGGCAAACAGAGACCCGATTAGATCATTTTACATTAAGGTTAATATAAGAATTCAGGGAAATCTATCACATTTGTTCAACATACGTCGCTCCTATTTCAGATAGCGTACTGGGCTAGGCGGCATCTTAAAGCGCGTGGAATGGCGAGTAAAATGCACTATTAAACTTCTATGATAGGGCAATCAGAGACCCGATTAGATCATTTTATATTTTGGTTAATATAAGAATTCAGCGAAATTCTATCACATTTGTTCAATTTACGTCGCTCCTATTTCAGATAGCTTATTGGGCTAAGCGGCATCGCAAAGCGCATGAAATGACGAGCGAAATGCACTATTAAACTTCTAGGGTAGGGCAAACAGAGACCCGATTAGATCATTTTATATTACGGTTAATATAAGAATTCAGAGTAATTCTATCACATTTGTTCAATTTACGTCGCCCCTATTTCAGATAGCGTATTGGGCTAAGCGGCATCTCAAAGCGCATGAAATGGCGAGTGAAATGCACTATTAATTTTCTAGGGTAGGGCAATCAGAGACCCCATTAGATCATTTTATATTATGGTTAATTTAAGAATTCAGCGAAATTCTATCACATTTGCTCAATTTACGTCGCTCCTATGTCAGATAGCGTAGTGGGCTATGCGGCATCTCGAAGCGCATGAAATGACGAGTAAAATGCACTGTTAAACTTCTAGGGTAGGGCAAACAGAGACCCGATTAGATCATTTCTTATTACGGTTAATATAAGAATTCAGCGTAATTCTATCACATATGTTCAACTTACGTCGCTCCTATTTCAGATAGCGTACTGGGCAAGGCGGTATCTCAAAGCGCGTGGAAGGGCTAGTAAAATGCACTACTAAACTTCTATGATAGGGTAATCAGAGACCCGACTAGATCATTTTATATTTTGGTTAATATAAGAATTCAGCGAAATTCTCTCACATTTGTTCAATTTACGTCGCTGATATTTCAGATAGCGTATTGGACTAAGCGGCATCTCAAAGCGCAAGAAATGTCGAGTAAAATGCACTATTAAACTTCTAGGGTAGGGCAAACAGGGACCCGATAAGATCATTTTATATTATGGTTAACTTAAGAATTCAGCGAAATTCTCTCACATTTGTTCAATTTACGTCGCTGATATTTCAGACAGCGTATTGGGCTAAGCGGCAACTCGAAGCGCGAGAAATGGCGAGTAAAATGCACTATTAAACTTCTAGGGTAGGGCAAACCGAGACCCGATTAGATCATTTTATATTTTGGTTAATATAAGAATTCAGCGAAATTCTATCACATTTGATCAATTTACGTCGCTCCTATTTCAGATAGCGTATTGGGCTAAGCGGCATCTCAAAGCGCATGCAATGACGAATAAAATGCACAGTTAAGCTTCTACGCTAGGGCGAACAGAGACCCGATTAGATCATTTTACGTTATGGTTAATAAAAGAATTCAGCGAAATTCTATCACATTTGATCAATTTACATCGCTCCTATTTCAGATAGCGTATTGGGCTAAGCGGCATCTCAAAGCGCATGAAATGGCGTGTAAAATGCACTGTTAAACTTCTAGGGTAGGGCAAACAGAGACCCGATTAGATCATTTTATATTATGGTTAATTTAAGAATTCAGCGAAATTCTATCACATTTGTTCAATTTACGTCGCTCCTATTGCTGATAGCGTATTGGGCTAAGCGGCATCTTAAAGCGCGTGGAATGGCGAGTAAAATTCACTATCAAACTTCTATGATAGGGCAATCAGAGACCCGATTAGATCATTTTATATTTTGGTTATATAAGAATTCAGCGAAATTCTATCACATTTGGTCAATTTACGTCGCTCCTATTTCAGATAGCTTATTGGGCTAAGCGGCATCTCAAAGCGCATGAAATGACGAGTTAAATGCACTATTAAACTTCTAGGGTAGGGCGAACAAAGACCCGATTAGATCATTTTACATTGAGGTTAATATAAGAATTCAGCGATATTCTATCACATTTGTTCAATTTACGTCGCTCCTATTTCAGATGGCGTACCGGGCTAGGCGGAATCTCAAAGCGCATGAAATGGCGAGTAAAATGCACTGTTAAACTTCTAGGGTAAGGCAAACAGAGACCCGATTAGATCATTTAATATTACGGTTAATATAAGAATTCAGCGTAATTATATCACATTTGTTCAACATACGTCGCTCCTATTTCAGATAGCTTATTGGGCTCAGCGGCATCTTAAAGCGCGTGGAAGGGCGAGTAAAATGCACTACTAAACTTCTATGATAGGGCAATCAGAGACCCGTTTAGATCATTTTATATTTTGTTTAATATAAGATTTCATGGAAATTCTATCACATTTGTTCAATTTACGTCGCTCCTATTTCAGATAGCGTATTGGGCTAAGCGGCATCTCAAAGCGCATGAAATGACGAGAGAAATGCACAATTAAAGTTCTTGGGTAGGGCAAACAGTGACCCGAATAGATCATTTTATATTATGGTTAATTTAAGAATTCAGCAAAATTCTATCACATTTGTTCAATTTACATCGCTCCTATTTCAGATAGCGTACTGGGCTAGGCGGCATCTTAAAGCGCGTGGAGTGGCGAGTAAACTGCACTATTAAACTTCTATGATAGGGCAATCAGAGACCCGATTAGATCATTTTATATTTTGGTTAATATGAGAATTCAGCGAAATTCTATCACATTTGTTCAATTTACGTCGCTCCTATTTCAGATAGCATATTGGGCTAAGCTGCATCTCAAAGCGCATGAAATGACGAGTGAAATGCACTATTAAACTTCTAGGGTAGGGCGAACAGAGACCAGATTAGATCATTTTACATTAAGGTTAATATAAGAATTCAGCGTAATTCTGTCACATTTGTTCAACTTACGTAGCTCCTATTTCAGATAGCGTTCTGGGCTAGGCGGCATCTTAAAGCGCGTAGAATGGCGAGTAAAATGCACTATTAAACTTCTATGATAGGGCAATCAGAGACCCGATTAGATCATTTTGTATTTTGGTTAATATAAGAATTCAGCGAAATTCTATCACATTTGTTCAATTTACGTCGCTCCTATTTCAGATAGCGTATTGGGCTAAGCGGCATCTCAAAGCGCATGGATTGACGAGTGAAATGCTCTAGTAAACTTCTGGGGTAGGGCGAACTGAAACCCGAATAGATCATTTTATATTACGGTTAATATAAGAATTCACGGAAATTCTATCACATTTGTTCAATTTACGTCGCTCCTATTCCAGATAACGTATTGGGCTAAGCGGCATCTCAAAGCGCATGAAATGGCGAGTAAAATGCACTATTAAACTTCTAGGATAAGGCAAACAGAGACCCGATTAGATCATTTTATATTGCGGTTAATATAAGAATTCAGCGTAATTCTGTCACATTTGTTCAACTTACGTAGCTCCTATTTCAGATAGCGTACTGGGCTAGGCGGCAACTTAAAGCGCGTGGAATGTCGAGTAAAATGCACTATCAAACTTCTATGATAGGGCAATCAGAGACCCGATTAGATCATTTTATATTTTGGTTAATATAAGAATTCAGCGAAATTCTATCACATTTGTTCAATTTACGTCGCACCTATTTCAGATAGCGTATTGGGCTAAGCGGCATCTCAAAGCGCATAAAATGGCGAGTAAAATGCACTATTAAACTTCCATGGTAGGGCAAACAGAGACCCGATTAGATCATTTTATATTACGGTTAATATAAGAATTCAGCGAAATTCTCTCACATTTGTTCTATTTACGTCGCTGATATTTCAGATAGCGTATTGGGCTAAGCGGCATCTCAAAGCGCAAGAAATGTGGAGTAAAATGCACTATTAAACTTCTAGGGTAGGGCAAACAGAGACCCGATAAGATCATTTTATATTATGGTCAATTTAAGAATTCAGCGAAATTCTATCACATTTGTTCAATTTACGTCGCTCCTATTTCAGATAGCGTACTGGGCTTGGCGGCATCTCAAAGCGCGTGGAAGGGCGAGTAAAATGCACTACTAAACTTCTATGATAGGGCAATCAGAGACCCGATTAGATCATTTTATATTATGGTTAATTTAAGAATTCAGCGAAATTCTATCACATTTGTTCAATTTACGTCGCTCCTATTGCTGATAGCGTATTGGGCTAAGCGGCATCTTAACGCGCGTGGAATGGCGAGTAAAATTCACTATTAAACTTCTATGATAGGGCAATCAGAGACCCGATTAGATCATTTTATATTTTGGTTATATAAGAATTCAGCGAAATTCTATCACATTTGGTCAATTTACGTCGCTCCTATTTCAGATAGCTTATTGGGCTAAGCGGCATCTCAAAGCGCATGAAATGACGAGTGAAATGCACTATTAAACTTCTAGGGTAGGGCGAACAAAGACCCGATTAGATTATTTTACATTGAGGTTAATATAAGAATTCAGCGAAATTCTATCACATTTGTTCAATTTACGTCGCTCCTATTTCAGATAGCGTATTGGGCTAAGCGGCATCTCAAAGCGCATGAAATGGCGAGTAAAATGCACTATTAAACTTCTAGGGTAGGGCAAACAGAGACCCGATAAGATCATTTTATATTATGGTTAATTTCAGAATTCAGCGAAATTCTCTCACATTTGTTCAATTTACGTCGCTGATATTTCAGATAGCGTATTGGGCGAAGCGGCAACTCAAAGCGCGAGAAATGGCGAGTGAAATGCACTATTAAACTTCTAGGGTAGGGCAAACAGAGAACCGATTAGATCATTTTATATTTTGGTTAATATAAGAATTCAGCGAAATTCTATCACATTTGCTCAATTTACGTCGCTGCTATTTCAGATAGCGTATTGGGCTAAGCGGCATCTCAAAGCGCATGAAATGACGAATAAAATGCACAATTAAGCTTCTACGCTAGGGCGAACAGAGACCCGATTAGATCATTTTACGTTATGGTTAATAAAAGAATTCAGCGAAATTCTATCACATTTGATCAATTTACGTCGCTCCTATTTCAGATAGCGTACTGGGCTAAGCGGCATCTCAAAGCGCAAGAAATGGCGAGTAAAATGCACTATTAAACTTCTAGGGTAGGGCAAACAGAGACCCGATTAGATCATTTTATATTACGGTTAATATAAGAATTCAGCGTAATTCTGTCACATTTGTTCAACTTACGTAGCTCCTATTTCAGATAGCGTACTGGGCTAGGCGGCAACTTAAAGCGCGTGGAATGGCGAGTAAAATGCACTATTAAACTTCTATGATAGGGCAATCAGAGACCCGATTAGATCATTTTATATTTTGGTTAATATAAGAATTCAGCGAAATTCTATCACATTTGTTCAATTTACGTCGCTCCTATGTCAGATAGCGTATTGGGCTAAGCGGCATCTCAAAGCGCATGAAATGGCGTGTGAAATGCACTATTAATCTTCTAGGGTAGGGCAATCAGAGACCCCATTAGATCATTTTATATTATGGTTAATTTAAGAATTCAGCGAAATTCTATCACATTTGTTCAATTTACGTCGCTCCTATGTCAGATAGCGTATTGGGCTATACGGCATCTCAAAGCGCATGAAACGACGAGTAAAATGCACTGTTAAACTTCTAGGGTAGGGCAAACAGAGACCCGATTAGATCATTTTATATTACGGTTAATATAAGAATTCAGCGTAATTCTATCACATTTGTTCAACTAACGTCGCTCCTATTTCAGATAGCGTACTGGGCAAGGCGGTATCTCAAAGCGCGTGGAAGGGCGAGTAAAATGCACTACTAAACTTCTATGATAGGGCAATCTGAGACCCCATTAGATCATTTTATATTATGGTTAATTTAAGAATTCAGCGAAATTGTATCACATTTGTTCAATTTACGTCGCTCCTATGTCAGATAGCGTATTGGGCTAAGCGGCATCTCAAAGCGCATGAAATGGCGAGTGAAATGCACTATTAATCTTCTAGGGTAGGGCAATCAGAGACCCCATTAGATCATTTTATATTACGGTTAATATAAGAATTCAGCGTAATTCTGTCACATTTGTTCAAGTTACGTAGCTCCTATTTCAGATAGCGTACTGGGCTAGGCGGCAACTTAAAGCGCGTGGAATGGCGAGTAAAATGTACTATTAAACTTCTATGATAGGGCAATCAGAGACCCGATTAGATCATTTTATATTTTGGTTAATATAAGAATTCAGCGAAATTCTATCACATTTGTTCAATTTACGTCGCTCCTATGTCAGATAGCGTATTGGGCTAAGCGGCATCTCAAAGCGCATGAAATGGCGAGTGAAATGCACTATTAATCTTCTAGGGTAGGGCAATCAGAGACCCCATTAGATCATTTTATATTATGGTTAATTTAAGAATTCAGCGTAATTCTGTCACATTTGTTCAACTTACGTAGCTCCTATTTCAGATAGCGTACTGGGCCAGGCGGCAACTTAAAGCGCGTGGAATGTCGAGTAAAATACACTATCAAACTTCTATGATAGGGCAATCAGAGACCCGATTAGATCATTTTATATTTTGGTTAATATAATAATTCAGCGAAATTCTAACACATTTGTTCCATTTAAGTCGCTCCTATTTCAGATAGCGTACTGGGCTAGGCGGCATCTTAAAGCGCGTGGAATGGCGAGTAAAATGCACTATTAAACTTCAAGGGTAGGGCAAACAGAGACCCGATTAGATCATTTTATATAATGGTTAATTTTAGAATTCAGAAAAATTCTATCACATTTGTTCAATTTACGTCGTTCCTATTTCAGATAGCGTATTGGGCTATGCGGCATCCCAAAGCGCATGAAATGCGGAGTAAAATGCCCCGTTAAACTTCTAGGGTAGGGCAAACAGAGACCCGATTAGATCATTTTATATTACGGTTAATATAAGAATTCAGCGTAATTCTATCACATTTGTTCAACTTACGTCGCTCCTATTTCAGATAGCGTACTGGGCTAGGCGGTATCTCAAAGCGCGTGGAAGGGCGAGTAAGATGCACTACTAAGCTTCTATGATACGGCAATCAGAGACCCGATTAGATCATTTTATATTTTGGTTAATATAAGAATTCAGCGAAATTCTCTCACATTTGTTCAATTTACGTCGCTGATATTTCAGATAGCGTATTGGACTAAGCGGCATCTCAAAGCGCAAGAAATGTCGAGTAAAATGCACTATTAAACTTCTAGGGTAGTGCAAACAGAGACCCGATAAGATCATTTTATATTATGGTTAATTTAAGAATTCAGCGAAATTCTCTCAGATTTGTTCAATTTACGTCGCTGATATTTCAGATAGCGTATTGGGCTAAGCGGCATCTCAAAGCGCGAGAAATGGCGAGTAAAATGCACTATTAAACTTCTAGGGCAGGGCAAACAGAGAACCGATTAGATCATTTTATATTTTGGTTAACATAAGAATTCAGCGAAATTCTATCACATTTGTTCAATTTACGTCGCTCCTATTTCAGATAGCGTATTGGGCTAAGCGGCATCTCAAAGCGCATGAAATGACGAATAAAATGCACAATTAAGATTCTACGCTAGGGCGAACAGAGACCCGAAGAGATCATTTTACGTTATGGTTAATAAAAGAATTCAGCGAAATTCTATCACATTTGATCAATTTACATCGCTCCTATTTCAGATAGCGTATTGGGCTAAGCGGCATCTTAAAGCGGATGAAATGACGAGTAAAATGCACTATTACACTTCTAGGGTAGGGCAAACAGAGACCCCATTAGATCATTTTATATTATGGTTAATTTAAGAATTCAGCGAAATTCTATCACATTTGTTCAATTTACGTCGCTCCTATTTCAGATAGCGTATTGGGCTGAGCGGCATCTCACAGCGCATGAAATGGCGAGTAAAATGCACTATTAAACTTCTAGGGTAGGGCGAACAGAGACCAGATTAGATCATTTTACATTAAGGTTAATATAAGAATTCAGCGTAATTCTGTCACATTTGTTCAACTTACGTAGCTCCTATTTCAGATAGCGTACTGGGCTAGGCGGCAACTTAAAGCGCGTGGAATGGCGAGTAAAATGCACTATTAAACTTCTATGATAGGGCAATCAGAGACCCGATTAGATCATTTTATATTTTGGTTAATATAAGAATTCAGCGAAATTCTATCACATTTGTTCAATTTACGTCGCTCCTATGTCAGATAGCGTATTGGGCTAAGCGGCATCTCAAAGCGCATGAAATGGCGTGTGAAATGCACTATTAATCTTCTAGGGTAGGGCAATCAGAGACCCCATTAGATCATTTTATATTATGGTTAATTTAAGAATTCAGCGAAATTCTATCACATTTGTTCAATTTACGTCGCTCCTATGTCAGATAGCGTATTGGGCTATACGGCATCTCAAAGCGCATGAAACGACGAGTAAAATGCACTGTTAAACTTCTAGGGTAGGGCAAACAGAGACCCGATTAGATCATATTATATTACGGTTAATATAAGAATTCAGCGTAATTCTATCACATTTGTTCAACTTACGTCGCTCCTATTTCAGATAGCGTACTGGGCAAGGCGGTATCTCAAAGCGCGTGGAAGGGCGAGTAAAATGCACTACTAAACTTCTATGATAGGGCAATCTGAGACCCCATTAGATCATTTTATATTATGGTTAATTTAAGAATTCAGCGAAATTGTATCACATTTGTTCAATTTACGTCGCTCCTATGTCAGATAGCGTATTGGGCTAAGCGGCATCTCAAAGCGCATGAAATGGCGAGTGAAATGCACTATTAATCTTCTAGGGTAGGGCAATCAGAGACCCCATTAGATCATTTTATATTATGGTTAATTTAAGAATTCAGCGTAATTCTGTCACATTTGTTCAACTTACGTAGCTCCTATTTCAGATAGCGTACTGGGCCAGGCGGCAACTTAAAGCGCGTGGAATGTCGAGTAAAATACACTATCAAACTTCTATGATAGGGCAATCAGAGACCCGATTAGATCATTTTATATTTTGGTTAATATAATAATTCAGCGAAATTCTAACACATTTGTTCCATTTACGTCGCTCCTATTTCAGATAGCGTACTGGGCTAGGCGGCATCTTAAAGCGCGTGGAATGGCGAGTAAAATGCACTATTAAACTTCAAGGGTAGGGCAAACAGAGACCCGATTAGATCATTTTATATAATGGTTAATTTTAGAATTCAGAAAAATTCTATCACATTTGTTCAATTTACGTCGTTCCTATTTCAGATAGCGTATTGGGCTATGCGGCATCCCAAAGCGCATGAAATGAGGAGTAAAATGCCCCGTTAAACTTCTAGGGTAGGGCAAACAGAGACCCGATTAGATCATTTTACATTGCGGTTAATATAAGAATTCAGCGTAATTCTGTCACATTTGTTCAACATACGTAGCTCCTATTTCAGATAGCGTAGTGGGCTAGGCGGCAACTTAAAGCGCGTGGAATGTCGAGTAAAATGCACTTTCAAACTTCTATGATAGGTCAATCAGAGACCCGATTAGATCATTTTATATTTTGGTTAATATAAGAATTCACGGAAATTCTATCACATTTGTTCAATTTACGTCGCACCTATTTCAGATAGCGTATTGGGCTAAGCGGCATCTCAAAGCGCATAAAATGGCGAGTAAAATGCACTATTAAACTTCAATGGTAGGGCAAACAGAGACCCGATTAGATCATTTTATATTATGGTTAATTTAAGAATTCAGAAAAATTCTATCACATTTGTTCAATTTACGTCGTTCCTATTTCAGATAGCGTATTGGGCTAAGCGGCATCTCAAAGCGCCTGGATTTACGAGTGAAATGCTCTATTAAACTTCTGGGGTAGGGCGAACAGAAACCCGAATAGATCATTTTATATTACGGTTAATATAAGAATTCACGGAAATTCTATCACATTTGTTCAATTTACGTCGCTCCTATTCCAGATAGCGTATTGGGCTATGCGTCATCTCAAAGCGCATGAAATGACGAGTAAAATGCACTATTAAACTTCTAGACTAAGGCAAACAGAGACCCGATTAGATCATTTTATATTACGGTTAATATAAGAATTCAGCGTAATTCTATCACATTTGTTCAACTTACGTAGCTCCTCTTTCAGATAGCGTACTGGGCTAGGCGGCATCTTAAAGCGCGCGGAATGGCGAGTAAAATGCACTATTAAACTTCTATGATAGGGGTATCAGAGACCCGATTAGATCATTTCATATTTTGGTTAATATAAGAATTCAGTGAAATTCTAACACATTTCTTCAATTTACGTCGCTCCTATTTCAGATAGCTTATTGGGCTAAGCGGCATCTCAAAGCGCATGAAATGACGAGCGAAATGCTCTATTAAACTTCTGGGGTAGGGCGAACAGAAACACGAATAGATCATTTTATATTACGGTTAATATAAGAATTCAGCGTAATTCTATCACATTTGTTCAACTTACGTCGCTCCTCTTTCAGATAGCGTACTGGGCTAGGCGGCATCTCAAAGCGCATGAAATGGCGAGTAAAATGCACTATTATACTTCTAGTGTAGGGCAATCAGAGACCCGATTAGATCATTTTATATTATGCTTAATTTAAGAATTCAGCAAAATTCTATCACATTTGTTCAATTTACGTAGTTCCTATTTCAGATAGCATACTGGGCTAGGCGGTATCTTAAAGCGCGCGGAATGGCGAGTAAAATGCACTATTAAACTTCTATGATAGGGCAATCAGAGACCCGATTAGATCATTTTATATTTTGGTTAATATAAGAATTCAGCGAAATTCTATCACATTTGTTCAATTTACGTCGCTCCTATTTCAGATAGCTTATTGGGCTAAGCGGCATCTCAAAGCGCATGAAATGACGAGTGAAATGCACTATTAAACTTCTAGGGTAGGGCGAACAGAGACCAGATTAGATCATTTTACATTAAGGTTAATATAAGAATTCAGCGTAATTCTGTCACATTTGTTCAACTTACGTAGCTCCTATTTCAGATAGCGTACTGGGCTAGGCGGCAA